>JAADVL010000450.1:0-25889 GCA_023334995.1 Pythium sukuiense
CTCTCTCTCTCTCTCTCTCTGTACGCACCGATCTTCTCCGTGAGGTGGTCCCACTTGAAGCCCCTGAGGTACTTGAGGTTCCAAATGTCGTCGTGGTAGTAGTCGCGCTTGCGGCCGCCGATCTGCTTCGTGTTGAGCAGCTCGGCCGTGCGGCGCGCCACCTTCTTGTCCTCGAACTCGACCCAGCCCTCTGTGTACTTGGTCTTGCGGTTGCCTCCCGCCGCCACGCGCTTCTTCTGGTGGTTCTTGTCTTCGGGCACGAGGTAAATGCGGTTGATGGCGCCGTACTTGGCCAGCAGGTGCTTGAGCTTCTCGGGCTTCATGTACGGCGGCACGCGACTGATGTACACTACGCCGCGCTTGGCGGCACGTGCGCGGTACTCCTCCAGCTTCTCCTTGGACAGCACGGCGGCCTTGCGCTTCTTGGCAGCCGCCTTGGCCGCCGCCTTCTCCTCCTCCGGCGTCAGCGTCTCCGTCTGCGCTTGCTCGTCGTCCGCGGCTTCAGCAGGCAGCACGAAGCGCTCGTCAACAACAGGCTGCGTCGTCTCGGTGTCGCTCATCGTGGAGATGTGTATGCAGAGAGATCACGAAAATGCCGCTTTGCTATATTGGAGCTCGTCGCGCTTCACTGGCGACCAATGCGTTGACGAGGCTAATCCAGCACTATGATTAGCTTAGGTTAGTCTCATCAAACTGAGCTAATGCCCGACATAACACAAATCAGTAGTTTAATAGAGAGTGATGGTCGGAGCTCTTCGCGTCGCTTCACGATCCATTCCCGTTCGCACTCACTTGGCTGGGGAAATGGCGCTGAGTGGCGACCCGCTGGACGCGCTGCTGCTCAGCGGCGGCGGAGGCGGCGGCCGCGAGCCGAGCTTCAATGACGGCGCGGACATCGACCTCACGCGGCTGTCGGCGGCTGACCGCGACGCCATCATGCAGCGCGTGACGCCCGACGACTCGGCGCCGCCCGACGCGTTCGCGCTCTCGCAGAACGAGATCCGCCGCGAGATGGTCGACCGCGGCATCCAGCCCAAGGGCTTTTACAATGACGACGCTGCGCGTCTTCAAGAGGAGTTCAACCGCGAACACGCGGCTGAGAAAGAGTCGCGGCTGCACCAGAAAGTGCAAATGGCGGCGCGTGCGTATCTGAAAGAGACCGTGAACCGCCGCAAGATGGAGCGCGAGAAGGAACTGAACGAAGAAGTGGCCGAGTTGGCCAAGGACCCAGCACTGGAGGTGTGGCTGGGGCTCGTCAAGCGCCACCAAACGCCGCGCCACGCTACTCTGCGGGTGAGCGTTGTGGGTGCCCGTGCACTGTGTAAATCGCTGGTGTTCAACCACTCGCTGCAGGCGCTGACGCTGAGCCGCAACGGCCTGAGCGACGCCGCTGGCAAGAGCCTCGCTGCCATGCTCACGCGCAATGCGACGCTACAGCGGCTTGACCTGGAAGCCAACGCCTTCGGTCCGGCAACCTGCCGTGAGTTGGCGGGCGCGCTCACCCAGAACCAGGCACTCGAGTATCTGAGCCTGGAGAGCAACCCGCTGACTGACGACGAGAAGGACTTCAGCGGCGTGGCCGCTATCGCCAACATGTTGGCCAAGAACTGCACACTCCGCACTCTCAACCTGTGGCGCACGCGGCTCGGTGCCGAAGGTGGTAAGCTCGTCGCACAGGGTGTGGAGAGGAACGATGGCGTGCTGCTGTGTGTGGACGTGGGCAACAACCGCGTCGCGAGTGCCGACGGGGCTCGCATCGACGTACAGCTACGAAAGAACCGAAACAAGTACGAGAAGCGGGAGGACGCCCACGTTGCGCTTCGTAAGACCCAGTTGGCGGCGGCCGCCAAGGAAAAAGCGCGTCAGGACGAACTGCAGCGGCAGAAAGAGCACGCCCAGTGGATTGAAGAGCGCAAGGAAGAACGACAACAGGAGCGCGCCAAGCAGGAGCTGGAGCGCCAGCGGCTGCAGCAGCTCGAAGAGGACAAGCAGCGCCAGTTCGCGGCGCGTAAGGCGGCCGAGTTCCAGGCCAAGCTCGAGATGGAAAAGAACAAGAAGAAGAAGAAGGGCGGCGGCAAGAAGAAGAAGAAATGAGTCGACGGTCTCAAATAGTGGATACACCGCACCGTATTAGGATCGCCGGGCTGTCGCTGCTGCAGACGTCGGCCGAGTGGGGCGACGCGTCGTTGCAGCTCCTGCCGTGCTAGTACTGGCTGCGGACGTGGGTCGCTGCGGCTTGAGACTCGACGCGGTTTTTTTCTTCTTAATGTTACTGCTGCTTGTGGATTTCTTCTTCTTGGCGCCCTTTTTCTTCGTCTTGCGCTTCTTCCGCAATCGCTCCTTGAGTCGCACGCGACGCCGTGTGAGGAATCCCCGTACGACGGCCTGCAGCTTGGCCACGACACGCAGCATGCAGAACGCCTGGCGCTGAAGTCGCTGCTGCTCCACCTCCCACTGTCGCTTCTCTTCGAGTTGATACCGTCGATCCTCGTCCACTTTCTCAAAGTGGTCGCTCAGCACAGTAGTCTCCCGCTGCGTCTCGACTAACTTCCGTGCATTTGTGGCGATCTCGTCGTCCAGCGCCGACATGGCGGCGTCGTACTTGGCCTCCAGT
Organism: Pythium sukuiense; assembly: GCA_023334995.1. Taxonomy (NCBI): domain Eukaryota; phylum Oomycota; class Peronosporomycetes; order Pythiales; family Pythiaceae; genus Pythium; species Pythium sukuiense. The sequence goes on from JAADVL010000450.1 coordinate 2,615, forward strand.
TCCGTCAGATCCATGGTCACGTGCGTCTCGCGCTTGCGGTCGTCGCCTTCTTCTTGTTGATGCGCATCTGCCACACGCGTCTCCACACGCTGCAGCGCCAGCAACTGCTCCGTCGTGCGCACTTTCTCGACTTCAAACTGAGACCGCAGGGAATGCGCGTCCTGCTCTGCCTGGCGCTGAGTCGCGCGCATGGTCTCCGTCGCGAGCCGCTCAGTCGCACCGAGTTGTTCGCGCAACGTCGAGATGGTCTTGACATGCTTGAGCGCGTGCTCGTGCCGCTCTTCCCGCCCGCTCGCGAGCTCGAACCGCAACTGGGCCGCGTCGTCTTGCAGCTCTCCGAGTCGTTGCGTGGCGTCGCGCAGGTGGCGTCGCTGGGCTTCGTCCTGCTCCACAGTTGTCGACAGGCGATGCTCCGTGAGCACGATGAGGTCCGTGAGGCCGTGCACGAACACCGCAAAGTCGGGCGAGATTCGCGTGGCGCTCAGTCGACGCAGCGCATCGCGGGCTGCCTTGTCGTTCTGCAACAACAACAAAAACATCCCAGCGGTGAGAAACAATCAAACTGCGAAAGCCGACTTCACGGACTCGTACCGACACGAGCCGCAGCACGGCGAACAGACTGCGCGGGAAGAGCCAATCCAGGTCGTCTTCGCCGTCCTTGTCATCGCCGTCGTCATCTCCTGGCTCCGCAAACTCCTGGCTGCTCACTGTGCTTGCATCGCCATCAGCGCCGTCCTCGCCGTCGTCGGACTTGTGAACACGAGACTTGAGGGTGTCACCATCGGCATCGACTTCAGGGCCAGCATTTCCGCCTTCTACAGCGCCATCATCCTGCACATGGGATATCTTGGAGGATCGACGCGTTTCTCGTCGCTGCTGTCGAACTGCCTCTCGTTGCACCAAAGCAGCTTCAATTCCAAACTGCATCCACCCACCAACACACCAATCGTCAGTCACGACACGGCAACTGAACCCGTCGGCTTCACTTCCACGTACATGTTGAGTGAGCGTAGCCACGGCGTCCGGCGCCAACAACTGATTGTCCTCGCTGCGGCCACTCGTATCGCCGCCTTCGTCGCCATTGTCGAGGAACGCGGCGACGGACACGCTCGTTTCCGGCGTCGGCAGTGTGGCCAGCAGCGCAAGCGCCTGCACCGACCTCTCCAGCACGGCCACCAGTCGCTCGCTTTCGACGTCCACACCCCCACCGACATTCCCCTCCGCGTGCGTCGTCGCCATCGCCGTCGTGGCTTCCGACGCGTTGGAAAAATCCCAAATCTATGAGCCATGGCGCTATTTTTGAACGCGTCAGCGTCCATTTCCAGCGCCATTTTTGCGGACACGACGCCTTCGTCTACGACTGCGACTATCATCACTGCTATCGCTGCTGCTGGAGCTGTCGTCGTCACTGTCGCTGTGCGACTCGTCGCCCTCGACGTCGTTCTCCTGTGCGTCGTCCGTGATACCCATGGCCACCTCGTCCATCGCCTGCTGGATGATCAGCTCCACTGGACTCAGCGTTCTCGTCGTCGCCACAGTCGCCCTCGCACTGTTTGCTACTGCGTGTGCGTCGTCCCCACCTCCCCGCAGCTTCTGCAGCCGCAGCGTGAGACTCTGTTCGCTCGCGGGCGTCGGCGTCTCGTTCCGCAGGGCGTGGAGCCGCAGCGTGAGGTCGTCCGTGTGCACGCGCCGCTCTCTCTGCGCACGCACCACATCGCGGTCGTGGGCGAAAGCCTGCAGCCCCTCCAGCCTTGTCTCGATCGACTCGCTTGGCTCGGTCGTGGCCTGTGGCTGCGGGGGATCCACGGTCTTGATGGGCTCCGACACTGGCGCCGTGGGCAGCGCCCTCTCCATCTCACGCGCCGCATTGCGCTGCTGCGGACGCTTGGCGACAGGAAGCGGCGGCGACGCTGTACGAGTGGCTTGAGGTGGCGAGGGCACGGCGATGGCCTGGCGGATGACGGCGTGGAGCTGGTACGCGTCGGTCTCCGTGTCCACGAACAGCGTGAGCACAGAGGACACGGCCGCTGTGTGGTACAGCAGCGATCGCCGCACGTCCTCAGGTAACTTCACGTCCAGAGAGATCGCTAGAAATGCGTCATATACAACCACAAACGCGTGAGTTCTACGTGAGGACAAGGGAAAAGAGCTGCTCGTACACGTACACTGTTTGTCTCTCAGGCCATCGCTGTGGGAAGACGCCAGCGCGTGGACGCCCGTGACGACGTACACGTGGTCGTTCATCCTAAGATGCAGCAGCGGTTGCGCGGCGCCGTCCGCCACGCAGCTCAGGAAGAGCGACAGAGGCGCTTTCATCCATTTTGAGCCGAATCCGAAGGTCAGGAAGGACGCGTCCGCAGGCAGCCACACGTCGCAGGAAAGCAGCGGCGCATCCGCTGCTGCGTGGGGATGAAGCGGAGGAGACGGAGGAGACGCAGGAGCCGCAGAAGACCGCCATCCGAAGAGCGTTCGCGGCGTCATGGCGGACGGCGAATGGCGTGGCGGCTCCATTATGCCGCCTATGTACCCAGAGATTAGTTGGCGTACCTCTTGGAGACAAACTGGACACGCACGGCCTTCATGTTACGAACCGGTTACACGTGCCTGACGTTGGACACTGGGAGTAAACGTACTGAGTTAGTGGAACGTATGGTTGCTAACGTGTATCACGTCGCAGATGTCTGCATTTGTTGAGGACGACCAGCACGATCAGGCCGTTTGGATCAAACTTTAGACGGGAATAAGGAGTCCCATCCGTGTGACGCGCCGCCCGCGAATGGTCACTCACGCAGACATATGGAGGATAGGTCAGTGGTCTTAGCTGTCGCGTCGTGACAATCGCCGGGGGACTTTGTTGCCGGTCTAAACCTCTACACACCAACTAGTCGAGAAGCTCTTCACCGAGAGGCGCATTCTAGAATCGACGCGTCACCCGACCAGCGTATTCCCACCACCTCCCAGTGAAAATGGCGCTGGATCTGAGCGACATTGCGATGCCCATCTACAAGGGCAACTTCCCTCGCTACAAGGCGGAGCTGCGCATCTTCCTCGACGCCTTCTCGGCCGGCGGGCTGCTCGACGGCTCGCTAGTCGCGCCGCCGCCTGACACGTCCGAGGACGAGAAGAGCGACTTCGCCGACAAGGAGCGCGTGCTGCGCGCTGCGTTGCACCGCGGACTGGGCCCGCGAGAGCTCACGGAGACGCTGGAGGCGTGCGGCAACGCTGACGAAGGAGAGGCCGAGGACGCGGCGCACATGTGGCGCAAGTTCGCGGAGCGGCAGACCCACACGACGTACGCCGAGCATCTTGCGCGTCTGGGCAAGTTCCACAACTCGCCGTACGAGAGAGGCACGAACGTGTACAAGTGGATCGCTGAGAAAATTGAGCTGGGCGAGATGCTGTCGTACGGCGGACTCAAGATCAGCGACAACGAGATGGCGGACGTGCTGCTCGTGGGCTCGCGCGACGCCTACCCGCGACTGGCGCTGGAGTTGGTGTCGTTCAACAACATCGGCGAGCCCATGCCTCGACCGAAGCTCACCGACGTTATGGATGCACTGGGACGAGAGTGGCGTCTTGACCAGAGCGAGGACATTCTCAAGAAGATGCAGCGGACACAGGAGCGACAGCAGGCCGAGGCGGAAGCGGAGCTGGAGGAGAAGCACCGCTATCTCCCGACGAAGATTTCACCCACACACCACAGAGGCGGCAGCCGACCACGCAGTGCCCGACGAGACGAAGTGCAGACTCGCCACTACTGATTGAGGGGATATAGTACACAGAGGAAATGATGCAATACAAGAAGGACGATCGTTGGTGGGTTTGGCGCGCGCTGATCGCGCGTGGAAATGGTGTTTGGTGGTATTAGCGTTGCTTTCTCTGTGTCTTTGTATAAATATGACGATCGAGCTCGTCCTGATCTTTTCTAGTAGTACGTTTACGTGGTTGCTGGGCAGAACTCAACTGCCGAGCGCTTGACTTGACTGCGACGACATCTTCTGGTGGTTTACGGCACCCACATGCTGAGCGACTGCGAGAGCTCTTCCGGCAGCGCGCTCAGCTCATCGAGGATGAGTCCGGTGTCGATGGGCGTGTCGTCCATGAGCGAGTTGGTGCTCCACATATGCGCCTGCAGCGTGAGCTGCGGGTCAAAATCCATGAAAAGCTGCTCCAGGAGACGCGCGTTGTCCATCTTGGTAGAAGGCGCGGATGCCACCGACGAGCTGAAGAGGTCCATGTCGATCGGCGGAAGTAGCTGATCGTACTCCTCCTCGCCCGACCGCGGCGACTCGACGTCCGTGGCGCGCAGCTCTGGGAGCGGCGTGGAGGCGATCTCCACCTCCAGTTCCTTGTCGTTCTTGACGGCGGCGCGCGTCTCGTACGGCTGCGCTGCGCGACGCGCCGTGGTGGTGGTCGACTTCTTGGCCTTCACTGACGCCCGCAGACCGCGCTGCTGGCGCTCGTGCTTCTGGCGGTACTTCTGCGCGTGTGTCATGGTCTGGCGCGAGTTCTTCGTGCCCACGTACTCGGCCACAGCCTCCCATGGGCCCGACGGGTAGACTTGCAGCGCCTCCAGGAATCGCTCGTGCTCATCCTTGGTCCACGCCTGGCCCTTCGTTCTCGCCGCGATGGCCTCGCGCTGCGCTCTGGCTTCGCGCGACGCCTTGATCTTGTTCGCGCGGCTGCGCTCCGCCTTCGTGACGATTCCTGGGGTCGCCTGGAAGAGCTCCTTCTGCACGCGCTTCGAGATCGTCATGTTGGTTGGAAAGGATTGGTTGTTGATGGGAATGTTGGCGAATGGCGAGCTGGAAACGTTGGCGAAAGGAGCGGACTTGTTGGAGAAAACACCAACACCAACAAGTGCAGTCGTGCCAACAGATTCCAGCGGCAACACAAAGAGCTGTTCGCTTGTCGCTCTCAGTCAAGGAAAATGACCTACACTCACGGGCACCCGCTGATTTTTGTCCGGTGAGTGATGATCAGTGTTCAGAGTTTCAGCCAATCATTTTCAGCCAAATCAGTCCTTAGTGGATGCAATGGGAAACTGTTGGCGCCAAGCAAATGCTGTTGGGCGTCGCCACCAAGACAGCGCGTCATGGAAAATGTGAGTGGACAGTTGAAGGAAGAAGTGGGACGTGTATGTAGCTACAGTGCTATTTGTGTTTACTCACGACGGGGCCAATCACTGCTGAACTACCAGCACTCTTGAGAGAGAGCCATAGCAAAGTCCGAAGAGTCATCGAGGTCTGTTGATCCGCCGTCGTCCACGCCAAGTTCAATTTCCGCAAGCGACTGGGACTGCCACAAGTCGACAGAAGCGAAAATAAGAGCGTCTGGAATAGTGAGGGAGGAGATGCACGGGGGCGAGCTGGCTGTTGGCATGCAGGATGTTTCATCTGCGCAGGTCTCGCCGAAAGCGGACAGGAAATCGTCGTCGTTCATGTCCTCGGAGTCGAACGTATCCGGTAGGGACTCTGCTTTCACGATGTCCTTCTCTTCATGAGTGTTTTGAATGTCTTGATCTAGATCATCAGTGTCGGCTTCGATTCGCTCTATGTCGCTGGCGCAGCTTTCCTCCTCGTCCTCCTCGTCGCTCTCCTGCTCAGTCGATACCTCTTGGACATAATGAGCACTACGCACTTGCCGTCTCGGCGTTCGTCGCATCGGGACCTTGGTGCTTGAGATCTTCTTGGTGTTCTTCTTCTTCTTCGACTTGGTGCGTAGTCCTCTCGAATGCCGTTCATGCTTCTCACGATACTTCTGTGCATGTGTCATCGTTTGACGGGAGTTCTTCGTGCCCACGTAGTCTGCGATCGCCTTCCACGGCCCCGAGGGGAACCGATCCAACGCCTCCAAGAACCGCTGGTGCTCGGCCGCTGACCACGTCTTGCCTTTGTTTTTCTCCGCGACTGCTTCGCGCTGTGCCTTCGTGAGCTGCACGGGCGAGCTCTTCTCCTGGCGTCTCCGCCGACTCGGGCGGGGCTTGCGCGTGGCGTCCGCCATCGACGGCGTGGCCTGCTCCAGTTCGCGCTGCACTCGCTTGGTGATCGCCATGTTTGTGAATGGTGCCTGGTGTGTGAATCCGGCTCTGGAGCTCCCTCTGGCCGAGAAGCTCCTGCAGCGTTCCCGCCACGCCAACAAATCGCTCGTCGACCTTCACTTAGTGGCGGCAACGCAGTCATTCTGTGACAGGCACGACGCTGGGACTCGTGAGTGATGGTGCGTCAGTGTACCAACACCAACAAATCGCCAACGTTGGAAGCGCTGGGCCCAATATCGTTGGCAGCAGCACCAACATCCGAGCCAATGGAGGGCTTCCACGCACAGCAGACTGGTGTAAAAGAGCACTTCAACTGGCCTGACCGACTCACTCGGATCTCACTGAGACTTCTCACCGAGGGGGGGCGCCTGTTAAAGTCGCCTCCGAAGGCCACCAGTCGGAATGGTCTGGGCATGATGCTCGCGGCGCTCGCTCGATCGATTGAAAACGCGCAAGTTGCACGCTGGCGTTTGAAGGAGTGGTGAAATGTTGGGTGCGATGACGTCGAAGACGAATAGGGGTGCACACGGCCATCTCGAGTTGACTGACTCAGTCATTGCGACACTCTGGTCAGTGGGGCGACTGCGGCGGAGTATCAGATGGGCACGGCGCTGGTTGCGTGCCTGAGAAGAAGAAATCGTCCTCTGACCACATTCGATGACTTCGACATTCCAGGGAGAATGCTGTGTCTGGTGTTCTTGCTGACTGACTGTGATGTCGAACTGCAGCAAGGCTTTAGTCCCAAAACAAGGAGATCTACTAGTGCCAACACTTCATCCGTCTTCGACAAAGAGCTTGCCTCCTTCTGGACAGTGTTGCCTTTGTCCTCACATCCAAAACCAGGAAGTTGAGTGTCTCTCGGTGCTGTAGCCATCAGTGTGGTGTGATCAGCGCCGATGTAGCCATCGATCTTTCCTCGGGATTTGATGCAGGGAACTGCGACGTTTGTTTTGCCTTGAGCAAAATCGAAGAGTTGGTTGGTGAATTGGATCGGATCGTCACACAGACACCGTGGCATCATGCCATCATGCCAGATAAGAGTGAGCGTGCGGCGAACACAGCGCTCACCACCGAGTGTTTACGTGTGGAGAGTTCGAAAGTCCAGAACTGGACTTCTAGCATAGAAGAAAAGTGCTTGTGGTCAGCACGCCTCACCCTGATTGCAGGTGGACGCAAATTCTCTGTGACTAGGACGCAACACAACACTAGCGACCATGCCTTTTGCGGGCAACGACAACTTCCGAACTTCTCCACGTCGCATCGGCCAAAATGGATCTTCAATCGTTCCCGGTTCTTGACGTTCAAGGACGGAAGAAACTGGAAAGGAAGCCGCGTCACAATTCACAAATTTGCGAAGTCATTGCACATTTCTGCTGTGAAAAGAAACTGCACCAGCAATGTGAGTGCATGTGGCGCGTCTCTCGTTCCCATATCGGTCCAGTTGTAGAGCAAGTTGCCGTTGTGCTGTCGTGACGCCAGAGACCAGCCTGTCTAGCGCGATCTTGGAGTTTCTTATCAAGAAAAATCGAAAGAAGGAGAAAAGTGGCAGCGGAGGCAGACTCGGAGGCCGAAAATTTCGTTGCATGAGCTGTGTTTTCGCCAACGTCACTCCATGCTCCACACTCACTGCTGTTGTTTTCTACGCTGTGGTGTCCCTCCTCCTTCTCATCGTTTGCGCTGGATGGCTGCACGGGTGAGAGAAAGTCGGACAAAAGGCCAGCCGGTCCAACTCAAGCCCTCCGAACCCACAGAAGAAGGCATCACAGCACACATCAGTGCGGTCGGCAGCGACGCCAGCATCAGTAGCTATTTTGCTCTCTCTCACGCGTGGAGCTCATTGATCGAGAGGACCCGAGATGACAATGGAGATCAAGCGCGAACAAGCGGACGGATCGCCACTGTCGGTCGCGGCGTGGGGGCCGTCGGGCAGCTATGTGGACATGCTCACGTCTGCTGAGACCCCGACGTCCCAGGACAAGCCAGGCACCGAAGGCCGCGGACTGTGGACTGCTGAGGAGCACGTGAACTTCATCGCCGGCATCACGCTATATCCTTCAGGTCCCTGGAAGGACATCGCGTCGCATGTCGGGTCCCGAACAGCGCGTCAGACAATGACACATGCGCAGAAGTACCGCCAGAAGATCGCTCGACGACTACGCAATGCGCGCACGAATGCCCAGCATCAGCTGCCGTACAACTTGGACGCTTCGTGTCCCAAGTACAACGCACTGCTCACGAATGATGAGCAGTTCAACGACTCGATCTTGTCGACTACGCTCGCCATCGCCGCGGAAAAGGAGCTGGATATGATGGAAGAGCTGTTTGGCACGTCGGGTGCCGAAGGCGTTGCCGACGGATATCCACCGATCCACGCTGATTTCCTCCACAACGGAGCCATGGTACGACAGCAAGAAGAGTCGGAGATTGCGTTTGAAGAATGCATCGACTTCCTGATCGCCAAGTTCCACCAAGAACCGCTTCCTTGAAGTGGAGGCGGTCTGTCCGTTGTCTATTTATTGATAGTGATGGCATTTGAAGCTGTCTGCTGTCGTTTCTCAGCATCAATGTTGTAAATCGTTTTCAAGACCCACGCCCGGGATTTAGAAGGCGTGCGGAAGTTTGGACATCGCTGTTGGCGGTGAGACCCATGTAACGTAGTCGTGGGCGCATTGAATACACTCGCTGAACATCTTCTACTCCAGTGTCCGTTCCTCCGTCTTCTCTAATGCTGTAGGATTCGCAGTGCTTGCAGTGGACTCGGCTCGGACTCAGTCTGCTTTGAGCTTGAAGTTCGCCCCCATGACACCGCACCGTTTGCTGCCAGTGGTGTGGTGTTTGGACGTCAATAGGTTCAGTAGCGTCTGCCTCCACACCCAGCGCTCATCTTCTCACTGCCAGCGCATCCTACCGTACCGTAACACAAGGTGATCAGTCAAGCAGAGTGTTGGTGGCGTCCACACCACCCTAAAACAAACTGTTCGCACCACTGTCACGGGCGTCCGGATTTCGAAGCTTCAGCAGCACTGTATGGTACAGTACCCGGTACCGGTACCGGTAGCTACGGTGTGGCTGTCTGTTCAGTGCGGGTCGAAGTCGCTCATCCGACTGCATCTCCTCCTCCCCAAGTCGGATGGTCGCCTTCCTTGCTCAACTCAAACTCGCGAAGTGCTCTCTGGTCAGCAAGTGTTGCGTGGGAACACCTGCCTTCACTCACGCAACTCCCAAGTGTTGAAGTGCGGAGTGTTGGTCAGTCTACTCTCACGCGGCCTGTCTCTGGCTGGTCGAAGTGCAATGCGCCGCATCCATATCTGCAGAGAGTGGGATCTCAACTTGTGGCCCACAAACGGCGCCAACTCAGCTCGCAGTTGCCTTCTGTCTTTTGCCCGCGTGGCAGCCCAGCCGAACCAACGGCGGAGCGACGGAAACTTCTTTTCGAGCGACGCGACGGCGACTGTTGTGACTCACTACGGCTGCTCGTGCTCACCGACTGTTCAGCACACGGGAAACGCCTGCCGTTGGAGGCAACGGGCGTCGGCGGCTTGCTGTAGAAAAGCACCGAATGGCGGCGTGCCAGACGGCGGGCGGAAATTTTCAGCGTGACGAGCTTCGTCCACGCCACAAACCTCTGTCGCTTGGCGCCTGCGGTGGTGAGGTGATGTGGCACCAGTCGTTCTCTTCTCGCCAGCGACCCAACGCACAGCCACTGGTCCTGCAATACCTACCGTACCAACCGTACAGACACGATCGGAAATACGTCCAGATCTATCGGGAGATTCGTGCGAACGCCCCAGCGTTTCCGGAGTCTTGACACGGCGCATTATCGATTTTGATCTGGCACTGAGAAACTTATCCCACAATGGCCAACGACACCAAGACCAAGGGCCGTCTGAGCGAGGAAGGCGCCGGCGTCTGGACGGACAGAGAACACGAACGCTTCCTTGAAGCCATGGAGCTGTACCCCAAGGGTCCGTGGAAGCTGGTCGCCAAGTACGTCGGCACACGCAACGCCCGCCAGACCATGACCCACGCACAGAAATTCAGACAGAAGATCGAGAGGCATCAGCGAGGCCTGCGCACCAAGCGCAGAGACTCCCCGACCCATGGTGACAGGGTTGCACTCGAAAAGACCAAGACTGTGTCGCCGCCACTACTCCCACTCGGCTATGATTCCCCCAAGGACGTGTCGAACGGCTCCTGGCTTAGCTCGACGAATGCAATGCTGCACATGCACGCTGACACTGTTGCAGGCCTCGATTCCTGGTGGAGCGCTGCAAGTGTGCAAAACGTCTACTCTCCGCTGCCCGTGGCAGAGTTTGAAGCTGCTCGAATCCCCAATGTGCTGGAAGCGCCTCCAGTGTGGTTCGACGACTGTTTAGATTACTTCATCGAGAGCTTCTCGTGAGTGTGAATACGGAAATACATCGCTATTTATCAAGATGAGTCGACTCTGGCACGCAGTTCCTGTACACTTATGAGCGGAAGCGCGCGGCAAGGCCACCACGCATCATGAAACTAATATCTCTGCACCCGTACCGGTAGGACGGCTTGCAATCTCTCCTAGTACTTCATGGTCGGCAGAAACGTCGCTTCAGTTCCTAACGATGATGCTGAAGCTCGGGACTGTCTGTCCTTGAGTCGACATCGACTCGACAATGCTCCTGCCGAAGCGACGGACTGAATGGGCGGATGCTGCACCCACCAAGAGGGCGAACCGTTCGCCCTCTTGACTCGTTCGCCGAACGAGCCGTTCGATCACCACGATGCATGCATCCGGCACATCCTGCGATCGGGTTGCAAATGCACATGTTGCCGAGTGAAATCCAAATCCAACTTGCACCCCACACCAGGTGGCGGCGAGCCATTGATCTCCATCGGGATCCCAGAGGGAGCGCAACAGACGGAATCGACACCATCGCGACACGACTGAGATTCATACATGCACCCACGCTCATCACTTGATGCCTGCGTAGACTGAACTGTGCCAAATTGAGCACAGATCGTTCAGGCACTGCCGTGGGGAGTTGACCCCGCATCTCTGTCAACTCCCGGCCACCGGAGCTCCTCGCCATACTGTATTGATGTGATCTCTCTTCTGCAAGTATTAGAGTGGGAAGGCGGGGACACAGTGGCGTTGCTTCCATTTGCGCCGTTGTTCGACCGCCATACATATCAAACTCAAACTCAGGCCCAAAGTGTTGAGGTTAGCAACTGCGGCCCTCCGAAGATTGCTTTCATGTTTCACCACAGTCGCGATATCTCTCGAAACGCCACATCGTTCCATGGTGCGAGAGTCCCACGCCACATCAATCCACTGCACATGAAATTTTCAGGTTAGGTCTCGCGTCCACACACTCACAGAGTGGCCATCGCCAGTCCTGCACATTTGCATCGTCCTCACTGCGGCGCTGGTTTTCTGTTTGCTGAATTTCGACACGCAGTTGGAAACTGGAAATCCATGCGGGAAAGTCACGACCAGTCCCTTCAGCAAACGCTCTTCGTCTTGGTCGAAAGATCAGTGAGGCGCCGAGTGTGAGATTCCGTCAGTCACGGATTTCCCTCACGAAAGACCAACAACAGAAACATACAATTCGAAAGACCATGCCGAGCAAGCCGATGAGCGGACGATACAGTGCGGAGGGCTGCGGCCTGTGGACGGAAGAGGAGCACAAGCGCTTCTTGAGTGCGCTCGAGATCTATCCCAACGGCCCGTGGAAGAAGGTGTCGGAGCTGGTGCGCACGCGCAACTCGCGGCAGACCATGACCCACGCCCAGAAGTACCGACAAAAGCTGGCGCGCCACGAGCGTGGCCTCCGCCCTCGCAAGAAGACAGACGCGGACGACAAGGAGGAGACATCGCCCACGTCCACGGTTCGATCACGTGTATCTCCCCGTCAGGAGAATGGTGTGGGTTCAAACAGCAAGGCAGCTAGCGTAAAGAGTCATCCGAAGAAGGAGGTGCCGCAGACCCAGCACTACCAGGAGCTGCTTTCCTACCAGCACCCTTCATGGCCAACGACGGCTTCCCCCGTGGATGTCAGTGTCGGTGGGCCCTTTCAGTTCAAGGCCGAGCCTCCACGAGTGCTCTCAGGATCCTCGGGCACGTACTTCGGTGACCAGTTCTACTCTCACGCGAGTCAGATGCAGCGCTCTCATCACCACGCGTATCCTGAGCCACTCGACCCTCAGTTTGCATTCGGCACGTTCACGCCTCCAAGCTCTGACGCGAGCCTGCCGTTGGATCCTCTTCCGCTCGTCTCGAGCGTCGAAGACCCACGATGGATCGATGAGTGCTACGATCTCTTCGTCGGCGCCGTCGTCTGATACACTACACTGCACTCACTACCCATCCCAAGAGCTTCGTCCGTACATATTTATTGCTCAGAGTGCTGTAAACACGACAGCACACTTCGGTCTCTCTCCCACCCTTGTCTTCATACTCGTCTTCACACTCGTGTGGCATGTAGTACTATTCCGTCATGACCACCACTTTCCGCTCTTCATTTCCAGACACCGCTCTCCGCGCTCCCAGTTGCCTGGATCATGACGTCTCCAAGCTGATGCTCGTGGCAAGAGTGTCTCCCGTCATGGTTGCTGTGTGTGTGGCATGGCACTTGTCGACTGCCTCAGCCTCATGAGGAAACCAGAGTTTCCCAGTCTGTTTAGTGTCCCATCTGGAGGCCTCTATGTTGGCGCTGACATGTGAATGACGGCGTCCACAGGGACGTTTGGGGACGGAAGCGCAACCATTACTTCCTGTGCCTGCGTGACGCACCAGCACAGATGCAACACGCTCTCCCGTCGATGGCGTGAAATAATCGTCCGTGTCGGGACTCAGGACGGCGGCAGAGAGGTCAAGTGGTGGAGACCAAGCGAGAGAGCACAAGAGCCAGCAAGAGACACACCACGTGGTTGTCCGTTGGCTCTTTCAGCATGTCACGAATCCATGTGGCCACAGGCGCTCGTCACGAACGGAAGGGAAGGGATGGCAGGCAGGCAGGCGCGAAACGGCAGAGTGCCACGGATCCCTTCGACCCGACGAGACCATACCATTTCCCACTTGACATCGACCAGTACAATACACTCTCCATCAATCCCACCACCATGATCAGCAAGTCCAGGACCGGGAGCCGCTACAGTGCCGAAGGCGCGGGCCTCTGGACGGCCACGGAGCACGAACGTTTCCTGCAGGCGCTCAAGGTGTACCCGAACGGCCCGTGGCGCGCAGTGTCTGAGTATGTCGGGACCCGCAACGTGCGGCAGACCATGACGCACGCGCAGAAGTACAAGCAGAAGATCGCTCGCCACGAGCGTGGGCTGCGGACGCGTCGCCAGAACCACAAGCAGTCGTCATCATCGTCTTCGTCGTCGTCCGATGAAGATGAGGGCCAGGAAGACGTTGAAGCCAAGCCCGTGAAGATGCTGCAGCCGCTTGTCTACCCGGCGACGTCCTCCGGACAGCACGCTGTCCAGTTGTTGGACTTCCGGAATATGCACATGAGCTACGAGTCGTCCTCGTATGTGGGCATGCTGCAGGAGCCCATTGTGAATGACAGCGTCGCTGCGTTGGCGACGCCTCTCACGTTCAGCGAGCCGTCGATGGATATGGAGCAGTTCGTGCTGGCGACGCCGGTCGTGTCCGACTGCCTCGATTACCTCGTGCGGTCGTTCGCATGAGATCGATAGTAGAGACTCGCATAATGTATGATAACTATGAGGAACACAACACGAAAGCAAAGCACTTTGAGGGGCTGTATTTCAGTGGCACAGACTGCACACAGTTCTTGACAGGAAGCTTACAGGATCGGGATGAACAGTGGCTCCTCCTGCACGAAAGGCAGCGCGGCGATGTTCTGGGACATCTCACGCACGCGCGAGAGCGACGTGAGGTCGGTCGTGACCACGAACTCGACGTTCTTGCGGTCCACGATCGGTGACTGCAGGATCGAGTAGATCGACACGTTGGACTGCTCGGCGGCCTGGCCAATCGCGCGAATGATGCCCACGCCGTCCGTGATCTTGATGCGCACGAAGAAGTGGGCCTCGAAGTTCGGCTGCAGCGTCACCTTGGTCTCGCTCTTGAACGGGTCGAACGGCGCCTCGCCACGCGCGAGCTGGATCACATCGTTCACGACCGAGTTCGCAGTAGGGAAGCGGCCGGCGCCCTGGCCCACGTACGCGCTGCTCTGCAAGTTGCTCGAGCGGACGTTGACCAGGTTGGTCGCGCCGCCGATGTTGGCAATGACGTTGCTGCGTGGCACGACGACCGGCGACACGTACACCGAGATCTCTGGCGGCGTGTTCGTCTCGGCGTTGCCTGGCTTCAGTAGCTTGGCAACACCGAGCAGCTTGATGGTGCTGTCCATCATCTTGGCGTAGTCAAAGTCGACCGTTGAGATGCGCGAGATGCCCACAGTCGGGATCTGCTCCGGCTTGACGACGCCGCCGAAGCCGAGCTTCGCGAGAATCGCAATCTTCGACTGGACGTCGAATCCGTCCACGTCGGCGCTTGGGTTCGCCTCAGCATAGCCGAGGTCCTGCGCCTCCTTGAGCACCTCGCCGTAGGGCACACCTTCGTGCTCCATCTTGGAGAGCATGTAGTTGGTAGTGCCGTTCATGATGCCGGCGATCTCGGTGATCGAGTCGCCCGAGTACGCGTCCTGGAGCGTGTGGATGATAGGGATGCCGCCGCACACTGAGGCCTCGTAGCCGAAGCGCACGTCCGGGTGCTGCTCCAGAAGCTGCACGATCTCCGGCATGAAGTTGGCGACCAGCGCCTTGTTGGCCGTGATGACGTGCTTGCCGGCCTTGATGGCGCCGAACACGACGTCCTTGGCGTCCGTCACCCCGCCCATGAGCTCGATGATGCAGTTAATCGACTTGTCCTCGAGGATGTCCTTGTAGCTCGACGTGAAGCTCGTCTTCGGCTCGGAAAAGTGCTGCAGGTCGCGCTTCTTGGACACGTTCTGCACGCAGATCTTCGAGATCACGGCGTCCACGCCGATGGTGCTGAGCTGCGCGAGCTTCTTCGGGTTGTGGAGCAGCTCGTAGACGCCGCCGCCCACGGTGCCGCAGCCAAACATGCCGATATTGAGAGAGAGACGACCCATTTTGTTGGTGTTGGAAGTTGTTGGTGTTGGTGTTGGTGTTGGTGTTGGCGTCGACGACTCGTCGATGTGTTGGCGAGCGATGGATTCCGGAACTGACCGTCCAAGGGGAAACTCGGGGTGTTTGCACAAATCCGACAAAAGCGCCTTCGCCTAAGTACGATTTCGCGAGAAGACGTTGTGTCAGTACATTGGAATCCGACACTTCAACATGAACGAGTGGATCCATTCAGCTTACGTGGTCGACTCAATATGCAAGCTCTCCTGGCTGCGTGTCAAAGACACAGCCACACTCGTCCCAGCTCCTACGCGTCCTGCTCACCTGGGGTATTTCCCTCAGCTGCGTCACCCTCCTCGTCATCACGCTTAGCTGGTGTGGTCGTGGTCTCCTTCTTGTCGTCGAACGCAGCGATGTCCACGAGCGCTTCCACACACGTACGCAGCATCTCTTCGTGGTCGCGGCACTCGAGAGCGGCTTCGATTTGCTTCTTCACAACATTCTCGTGCTCGCTTCCTTCGGCGCTCAACACGGTCATAATCGATCGACTGAGGATGTCGTCACCCACCGTGCCAGGCTCACTGTTGCGGATCATGCTCAGGACCGTATCGACAAGCGTGGGCTTATCGGAGCCGGTAAACACAATGTCGCTACCACTGACGGTGACAGTGTTTCCAGTTCGAAGCGTCTTCGACTTGGATTTGTCTTGACGTGAGCTCATCGGCGCGGAAACGGATGAAAGCATCGTCGGTGTGGCCGCGAGGAGATCAGAGACGCCCGCTGGAAGCTGCGAGTTCTCCCCTGCGGCAGTGGCGGAGACGTCAGCCAGTGGCGAACCAGCAGCGAAGGTGGTAGCGAAGATGACCGACACAATCGCGATGAGGGTCGTCGTTGGGGCTGGCATGGTGGCGCTTGGAGGTCGAGGGTCGGAGGTCTTGATGTGGGCTGGAAGCTGCTGATTTTGCAATGCTTATGAAGAGCTCACAAGACCTAGGTGAAGTCTGCTCGTTGCCTTGTGCACGTGGAGGAGAGCACAAGGCACTTTCCTGATGTACCAGCGAGCTCTGCATCGCAGTTCCGTGTCATCGTCGAGAAAGGCGCCTGATGGACATCAACGAGTGACAAAACAAGGTGGACTAGAGCCTCCAGCTGTGGAAAGAGATCGCAATCAACAAACATGCACTCCGCGCTGTGAAGACCATCATTCTTTGACCTCCCTGATTTTGCATGGATCCCGTCCGAGTGACCCCCTGGAATCAAAGACCACTACCACAATGCGCGCGCGACTACAGCGGCTGCTCTCGGGCGGCGGGGTGCTCAACGTGCCTCGCCATAGCTGGTCTGTGTTCCACCCGAGGGTGCACATCACGGCCCTGCATCCCGTGGAGAAGCTCGCCGTCTCGAAGCTCTCTCACGTGAACCTCGTCCAGGCGCGTACGTCCCCCAAGGTTTTGCTTGATCGACTCTGCATATGCACACACTGACTGTGGATACTATGACGGTAGATGTCCACCCTTCCAAGTTTGAGAAGGCGCTGATGGGCTGGGGCGTTGCGGTGGCTGTGGGTGCTGCGGTCTACCAGTTTGTGACCAATCTCCACACCGTCCCCATCACGGGACGCACGCAAGTCGTCGCCTTCTCGCAAGAGGCCGAGATCGTACGTGTTGTGTTACGTCTCGTTCATGCTCTCGAGGGATGATCTCACTCTCTGATATGGTGGAGTAGGAGTTTGGCACTGAAGCTGCCAAGGCGGATATCGCAGATGCACGCCTCATCACGTCCGGTCCTCGAGTCCGCATGTGCATGGACGTTGTGAGCCGCCTTGTCGCAGTGTCCGAGCATCTCTTCCCCCGTGAGTACGACTGGACGATTTGGCTGGTAGAAGCTCCGAGTACCGTGAATGCGTCTTGCTATCCTGGTGGAAAGATCGTCATCTTCACCGGCATTCTCGACCTCATTGACGTCGCCGTTGAGAAGGGTCTCATCGAAAGCAAGCATGATGCGCTGGCTGTGATCTTGGCCCACGAAATTGGCCACGCGCTTGCTCGCCATGTCGCTGAACGACTGAGCTACCTCCCCATTCTGGGGCTCCAGATCGTTTTCGGATACGAGAGCCCACTGCTGCAATACTTCTTCGAATTCGGTAAGCCACCAACCCAAACCTGGTGCCTTTTTACGAATGACTGCCTCACGGAGGCTCTTCGTGTCAACAGCCATGAATTTACCCTTCAGCCGAGCCCGTGAGGTGGAGGCGGACCACATCGGCATCATGCTGATGGCCCAGGCGTGCTATGACCCGGCCACTGCGCCCAAGTTCTGGAAGGCTTTCTCCGAAGTGCTCAAAGGCGACGGTGACGATGACCTGGACTTGGATTTCTTCTCCACTCACCCGTCACATAAGAAGCGCGAGCGGAAGCTCGAGACCCTCGTGCCGGAGGCGCTCAAGCTGCAGCAGGAGGCGAGCTGGTGCTTCCACGTGAAGGAGCGTGTGCAGCAGCTCGTGGACGGCAAGCCAGCCGACAACGTGTTCCTGCAGAAGATCCGCAGCTTCATGGCGGACCAGCAGCAGCACGACTCGCACGGCCGTGCTGGGCCGCGGCGCCGCTACACCGTCGGCACAGTCCACGAGCTGGAAAACAAGGAGATCTACAAAGGGCTCCGCACGGAGCAGGAGCGCAAGCGCGCTGCGTCAGCGGGAGGAGGCGTCTGAGCTGTTAATTGGGCTGAGCCTTCTATTCCGAGCAGATCCAAATCCAACGTGACGCTGTTGATCTGATTCAGCCAACAAACAGTCCTCTTGCCTGCATCTATCCGCTTCAACATGGACTTGCAAAGCGAGGAACAGAGCGTGTCGCATGCATGCCAGTCCGGCTTTCTTCTTCCATGGAAGGCATGACGTGGTGGGTGCCGTCAAGAAGTGTGTCGACGCAGGTGACCGTGGAAGCCAGAGGCGTGGGTGGGTGGAGGGAGACTGGCGGGAGAGAGACGAAAGCGACTGATTCAGAGAGGGTTCTGAGACTCCCACGGTGATGCTCCCAACATCACACCAGTTCGGCGAACATCAGAAGCTCAATCGCTTTCCACAGGCTCACCTGTTTGGATTAATGATGTGTGATCGAAGCTCCTCTCCGATAACAGAAGCGAATGCAGTGGGGCGCTAATAAGGTATTATACGTGGGGGTTATGGGGGTCGGCACCGCGCTCTGCTCGTCCTTCTCTATCTTGGCGGTGAGAGCGTGTCTTGGGCGGGCACCCGGGCTATTTTCCTACAATCAACTGGCAAAACTAGACCTACGGCAACAGGCCGCGTGGCGCGGCTAACAGACCGAGTCGAGCGCGGCGAACTGCTCCGAGATGCTGCGATGCAGCGAGCAGTGCGCGATCGGGTGATCCAGGTCGTTCTCCTGCACCGACTCGGCCTCGGGCGACGCCGGGTCGGCTTCGTGCGGGTGGCAGAAGTACTTGCCCTTGCTGATACTCAGGAAGTCCATGAGGATCTGGATCACGCCCTTGTGGGAGCTGCACTCCTCGATGGATTCGCACGACGCTTTTCTCAGACGCCCCAGCACGCTCTCAAGAAAGTCGTTGAGGCCGGCCTCGTCGCAGCTACGCACGGCGGTCGTCATGGAGCTGCAGGACGCGCACACTTCGCAGCGGCCGTCGGCCTTGCGTGCCGCCATGGCGCCGACGAGCTTGAACATGTTGATCACGTTCTTGAAGTCGTCCTTGGTCTTGTACATGGACTTGGACTTGCCCTTGCAGGTGATCTTGACCTGGTACATCTTGGTGCCGCCGAGCGCCGGGGCATCCGTCACACGCGCGCACACGACGTTGGAGAGGTCCTTCATGTTGATTTCGTTGGTGATTTCGTGTGTAGGAATAAATACGACTCCGAAAATGACCTGCACTGAACGTTGGTGTTGGTTGTCGGGCAAAAGTTGGATGTGTGGACGACGAAGACGGGAACGAGAACGAAGGCGACGCGCAGCACTGGGGCTTTTCAGGAGTGGTGGAGCAAAACCAACAACCAACGCTTTGCGGACGCCAACAAAACGGAACCAACAGGAAAGCCCCAACAACCAACACAAAGCAAGGCCTCAGTCGCAGTTCCCAACAGGAGAGAGCGAGAGGGAGAAGAGGAGCCCGGGTGTCGGGTCTGCAGGAGGGAACCCGGCAGCGCGAATAGAGGCCCCTCGCTCCAAACCGTCACGGCACCTACCCCTATTGACGGCACTTGGTTTCGCTATGGTGAGCTCTGCCAACCGTCCAAAATTATAGCCAATGGAAAGCGCCGTATCCAACACTGTTTTCTACGGTCTGTAAAAAGCATGAATCAAACTGGTCATCCCTCACAACATGGGTGCAGCGAGGCAGCTGCTTGGCGGTGAGCGGAGGCTGCATCAAGGCAAATTCCCCACATCGATTCCTTGTCATGAGCAGGGCGATGGCATTCGTGCATCCGTCCGCGTTTGGAGGCTCAGATGGCGCTCTCCGTCTGTGGTATCCCGTGTGTTTCAAGACCCACAGCTCGATGTCTTGGAATAGAAAACACTATGGTGTTTTAAACATCCCGGATTTTGACTGGAGGCTGGGTGTGGTGTCGCACCATTGGGCGAGGTCCGGTTCGCCCGACGTCACCCCGCCCGCCGAACCCGCCCGCCCGGGATGCTTCTGTCCGTAATCCAGTTTCCAGCGCGTGGTTTCCCTGTCTGCGTCGCAGGTGAGGAGATGGATGGCCGATCTGGGTCGCTCTCCTCTTCCTCCTCCTTCTCCTCGTTCGCCTCGTCTCCTAAATCCACCGAGGGAATGGAGGGAGACCAATCGATTCTTTTCATCAGTCTCAGGCTGCTGATGGTGTCACGAGCACCTGCATCAAACGCTTTGATGCTGGAGTCCCGCTCCTTTCTCCAGCCATGTTGAGGTTGATGTTCAGACGCGCCATGCTGCTGCCATGTCAAACAGCGAGACCCACGCGCTCTGATTGATGGAGGGGCCTCCACGATGCCACGAATGATGAGTGTGGTGCCACAGAGCAGCCAAGCACCTGCTAAACTTGGTGTCGTTGACAGGTCTATCCGATGAAAGAAGGGGCGAGGCGGTTCGAAACCTTTGTAAATTGATACCCTGTTGCTTTCGACAGTGGGTCTGCCAATGGCTACACGTGTGACACACAGCTGAGTTGTTGGCAAGCAACTCCGTGTTGTCAAGGGTGCGACCGCCTTGAAGACCTTCACGCAATCCAGGTAAGCAGCCATGCGTGCCAACGCATTCCATGATATGCTGCTCACTGAGCCTCACGTGGAGGGTGCACGTCACCCACCGAATGGCCTCCTGTCGCTATGTACAGCGGTGGAAGCGTGTGTCTCCCTGGGTCGTAGTCGGCGACGCTTGCCTAGGTGGTGGAACGCCTCCACCATGGAAGCCGGTGGCTCGGCTCCTGACGTCTTGGTTTATCATCGTGGATGTGGTCATGTTGTGTTGACTCTGGCGTGGCGGCGTCTCGGTACTGGGCATCACTGTAGTGTAGTACTGTAGCATTCATGACATCGAAGTCCATGCTGCAGTGGGTCAGCGTGGCACTGCCTGCATCCACTTGCGCGGAAGTGTTTGAGTGGATGAGCTGCTTCAAGCATGCGACTTACGATTTGGAGATACAGTACACTGGATATCTATCCTGTATTACGATGTATGTACATTTGGGGTCACTTCATCCCATACAGTATGCGGCATTGGTCACTCCACACTCAAGGGAAGCTGCCGTGCATGCGGATGCAGTCGAAGAGCTGCTGAAGCGAGTGCGTGCGTTCGTACGCATCCAGAGCGCACCGGAATCCCTCGCCGTACACGGGCGAGGTGTCGCGCTCGATCTGGTGCATATAAAACTCTCGAAGACGCGCGTTGAAAGCCGAGTGAGATGATGAACACGACTCTGTGGAAGCAACGAGGTGCTTGTACTTGAGCCACAGGTAGCTGATGAGCTGGCAAATGCCTTCCTCCACCATGGGCGCGATCTCTCGTGGGAAGCCGCTATGCAACTTGATGTACGCGTGGGTGGCCTCGTGAGCCAAAACTTGGGCGGTCAAATCGTACGGCAGGCCGTGGAGGATGAGGATCGCACTGACAGAGCGATTCTGCGTGGAGCATACTACGAGTCAGAGCTGGTGACCTGTACGACTGTAGAGACGCGGGACGCACCGTTTCGAGGCGCACGAGCTGAGGGACGTGGCTGCGACCATTGTGGACGAGGTGTTGGATTTCCGTTACTTCCGATAGGCATAGGCCGCGCGTGATGAAGCCGCCATGGGACGGAAATGCGGCGGGGGCGTGGCTGACGCCACCGTGAGCGGCGTGCTTGTGCTCGTTCAGTGTGGCGTACTCCACCAGATAAACTGGGATCTACGAAGCAGAGAAGTCCCAGTCAGTTCGACACCTGAACGATGGTATGAACGGGTAGCATACCTCCGGGAGAGAAATACCGATGGATTCCATGAACTGCCACACATCTTTGACGAGCGCCTTTGCCTACGGGCCATTCCATTGTGAGCCTTTTCTAACAGTCCGTGTGCTCGGTTCCCCACTCACCTCGTTCGTATCCAACACGACTGACATGGCACAATCGTGGCATATCTTGCGTCCGTCGCTCAAGACTTCGAAGAACTTGCGCGGATTCGTGGGCTAATCACAGTGAGAGAACAGCGATAAGCAAACCATAGAGAGAGAAGCCAGAGTCCAAGCCACGCGCACCTCTATTCGGTGGCAGCTTCCGCAGCGGAAGCGCTCTTCGTGGGACGGACAGTATTTCATATCCCAGAACGGCACCACCTTGTATACGACGTTACCAGCGTCGTTGATCGGGATGAACTCATCACAGACTTCACAACTACAAATACGATGTGCCGTTGCTTCAGTTGACAATGGATTGGGGAGTTGTATGCGATACAATGGACTCACACTGGAAGAAACAGCGTCTTGTAGCACTCGAGATGGTACGGATCTCCGTCTTTGAGCTGGAACTTCGCTGTCGTGAACGGCTCGTGGCACGCCGTGCACTGGAAGCAATCGCGATGGTACGTTCCTCCATTGGCCATGACTCTAGGACCACGTCTGCGGACCACTATAGCGTCAGAACTCCGTGCCATCTCCCTCAAATGTGACGCAAACACTCACTGGATGTGCTCCTTGCACCGCGAGCACGTGAACACGCGTACCGTGCTGCACATGGCGCACGTGGACACCTTCTCGTCCTCGTTCTCGTACGTGCAGGCCTCGCATATCCACGGCGCCATCGCTGATGAAGCGGATGCCGATGTCGCTTTTTTCTGAGCTCTCGGGATGATCTGCTGGATATAGACCATCACTCTATCTCAAGGAAGACATTTCATGTGGTACACATGGAATAATACACGCATTGACTATGTCAGTATGCGCTACCAGAGGGTTTTGTCCGAAAAGTTTCCGCGCCAAAATGCCACTCAAAAAGCCAGCGGAAAGCAAGCGTCGACGGCGATGGAGGAGCGACTTGCGGCGTGTGTGGAGGGCGATGTGGCGGCAATATGCGCAGAGATCCAAGCCCACCTGATAGAAGGAACGCTTGCGTCTCAGTCTAGCCAAGCGCCCGAGCCAGAGGTGCCCCAGGTGCTTCAATATCTCGCCACAAAGCCGCTAGACGTCGCGTGTGGCGTGGCGACGACGCTCGTGGCGGACGTGGAGCTGCCTCTGCGAGTAACCGGAGAGCTGTTGAGTGGTCTGCTCATGCAAGCAAAGATGCGCGTGGCATTCAAGCCGAAGAAGGAGCAGGAGGACGAAGAATCCGCTGAGGAGAAGCCAGTGGAGGAGGCAAAGAGCGATGTGGACGGACACGAGGCCTCGGTGCGAGCAGCGACGGTGGCGTACGCGCAGCGCGTCGCAGCAGAACTGACGAAAGAGGACCGAGACGCTAGCGAGCTGAAGCTCTTGGCAGCGTGGACGGACGCCGTGGCGGATCTGACGGTGATGCAGGAGCTCAAGGAAGCCGAGGACGCAGCGGACGCCTCCGACGTGTGGGTCGTGGACGTCGCGAGCGCACTGCTGCGCATCCACACACACGACGCCGCCAGTCGCCGCGACTTCCGCGTCATGACGCTCGTGTGGAAG
>JAADVL010000451.1:0-25738 GCA_023334995.1 Pythium sukuiense
AAGCTCGAGACCGAGGGCGGGGAGCCCGTCGCCACCACGGCGCCACCTTCGTTCGGCATCGACACGGTTAGCACGGACCCGCACGGTGGCGACCGCTTCCAGATGAGCCGCCCACGCACGGGCCGCATGCTTCGAACGGAAGAAGCTGAGGCCAAGGCGACGACCCCACCACCGTCGGACTACAGCATCAACCAAATGGGCACGGACCCAAACGCCGCTGGCCGTTTCCAAATGTCGCGTCCTCGTACTGGCCGTGCCTAAGCCCACCGTCGGAGGCAACACGCTTATGTAATTAGCTCGTAGTACTGCTGTAATGGAAAGATAAAGCAGCAATGCAGCTACGAACCACCCTCCCATCCAACCCAACGCATCAGATACCGCCAGCGACACTGCGCCATTGCAAGTATTGGAGTGCACGATACAACGCAAAAAGCGGCTCTGAATTGTGGGGGAGTAGCTCATATTCTACTGTACAACTCCTCAGGCCACGCACGCTTCACTTCCTGTCACCTGCGAGACTCGCTCCTGCACTAAATACGCCGACTGAGGACACACACACGCTTCGTCGTCTTCTTCTTCTTCTTCTCTCGTTTCCGCCTCTCTTACTTGCGGAGGCGTGGAGCTGGAGCAGCCTTGTCGCCCTCCGTCTGCAGCATGCGGCCCGTGCGTGGGCGGCTCATCTGGAAACGACCGGCGGCGTTCGGGTCGCCGCCGACCTGGCGCGTGTCGATGGCGTCCTCCTGCGAGCGGAACTCTCCCACCTGTCCGTCCTTGTTGAGGTCGTAGGAAAACGTCGTCTCGACCTTGCCTTCGACCTTGTTCCACGCGTTCTTAAGCGAGTCCATGACGCCCTGGAAGACGTTTCCGTTGCCCTGGCTGGACGAGCCGGTGGACGAGGAGGAGCCGGCATCCACGCCGCAGAGCACGGCGAAGGCCAGCATACACAGCAGCAGCAGCGACTTCTTGGACGCGTGCATCATAATGGTGGTGGGGTGGAGGGGTCTGATTGACGAGTGAGCAGTGGCAAGTCAAGAGGTCAAGGCAGCGCCCCTGGATCAAGCGGATGCTGGATGCTGGACGCTGGACGCTGGATGCTGAACTCTCCGGACGCTGGACGCCACGGTCACTTGTGTGTGGAGAGAGCGGCTTGGGCTGACGCGGGAGAGTCGGAGAGGCCAGCTGACGGGATGGGATTCCCGACAGCGGGAGGACAACCATCCGTCAGCATAGAGGAGGCAAGTCATTTCCAGCGGACACACCGTGGCTTTAGAGTGCGTCAATCGCAGCTGGGATCATTCGATTTTCGCAGGAGCCAGCTGGCGCGGCGGATCGAAATCCACTTTCGACAAGCAGGCCTCTCCCTGTCTACAGTAGTCCGTGGCGGAGCGGAGGGGACGAACGAAACTCCGAAGGAGTGAAATGGGCGCCGTCCAGATCCGGACTCCGGATTCCGGAGCCGTGTCCTGAAAGCCAGCCTCGCTCGTGCGAGCTGATTTGTCCGGAACACTGGATCTCGTCAATGGCAAATGTCGGTTATTTCGAACTGGAAAACCGAAATCTCCCGCCTGGATGGATGCGAAGCTCAACCTCGGCACCATAAGCCCTCATGCGGCTGGTGGATGAAGAGCTACAGTATATGATACAGTTTTACCCCACAACAGTGCGCCTGCATAAAATGCTTCCCTGTCAGATATGTTCACTCGCGGCGAAGTCACCCTGTCGGTCTCGATTAGGCGAATATAATGATTTATGGTGTAGGGGTAATTCATCGCCTCCCATCTCCTCACCCACATCACAAGTCCATTCCCATCACCATGGGCGGCCCATTAGGCTGACCTTCTATCGGTGCTAGAGTACTGTGGCAAGGCGTGGCAAGACATCAGTGAGACCACCATCGCGAACTGCTGGCATAAAGCTGGCATTTTGAACAGCAACCAGATCACAACGACCTGGATGCTTTGATGAGTTTTAGAGAAAGAGTTGCTGGATCAACTGCGCGAGACGTTGGTTTAAAGTAGTACATAGTACATGGTGCTTCTCTGGTGTACCTCGCTGTTGACTGATAACCTGCAAGTTCTGTTGAGTACCACTCCCGCACTGTTGTGGGGTAAAACTGTACAGCGAGATGGCGTGAGGCGGTGCGGACTCATCAGCGGCCATCACTGTCAAGGTGCCTCATGGGACGCTCTTCCACTTGCACTTGGTCTGTGGGCTGATGTCGAGCTGGCTCACTTGTAGCTGGGTCGAAGGCTCGGCTCATTCATGCCCACGGAAGCTACAGGTGTAGCTCACGAAGTCCAAGACACGAAGGACGGATCAAAAGGGATTTGTATTGAGGGGTCGCCCCCGTTCATGAGAGGCGTCCGCGCTGCGTGCATCTCTACAGACAGCGCAGGCATCCCCCCACGAGACAAAGAAATTGTGTGGTGCGTTGGTGCTGGTTCATGGCTCGCCGCAGTGTCGCCCGTCATGCTTGACTTCTGTAGTTAACACGCGAGGGCGTTGCGACGAGTGGCGTGGGTGGTTGGGTTCCTAGCGTGCTATTAGTGAGACGGACGTTGCGTCGCTTACATGGTGAGCTCCATGATGGCGTTGACGATGTCGTTGTCGTTCGAGCGAAGCGCCGACACGGCCTTGGCCTTGCTGACACCGGCCTGCGACATCACGAGCTGGATGTCCTTGGCGTCGATGCCGGTCTCGTCCACATCCTCGTCGTCCTCCTCGACGGCCTCGGCGGCCTCGGTCTCCTCGCCGGCCTCTGGGGCCTTGAACTGCTGGGCAGCGAGCTGCTGCGCCTGCGCGTTCAGGTCCTCGATCTTGGCCTCACCGAAGATCACGTAGGTCTCGGCAGCCGAGCTCTTGAACACATCCGGCTTGGAGATGACGAAGAGCACGCTCTTGTTCTTCTTGATGGTCACGCGGATGATGCCCGACACTGGCTTCAGGCCGAGCTTCTGCATGGCCTTGCGCGCCTTCTTCTCCGAGCGGTTGTGCTTGCCAGCCTCGGCGTCGAGGCCATCCTGGGCCTCCTCAAGAGCCGGGATCTCGTCGTCCGAGTCCTCCTCGTGCTCCTCGTGCTGCTTGGCTTCAACCTCTTCCTTGCTCATGGTGTCTTGTTACAATTCCCTTGTGAAAATTGACCGACGCTCACACCACCTACAGGAGCTCCTCGATGAGAAAGCCCACGCCATCCATTCGCAGTCGGGGACGGCGCTCTATTCGGACGTCACTCACGAGCGGATCCCCCGATATAGTGACACCTCGCGACCAAAATGAGCACCTTGGCCGCACGACCGATGCACGTGGAGCTTGGCGATCCACGGCCTGCGTGGATATGCAGTAACTTCGCATAGCTGCAGGAGTGAGCCGAGGAGAGTGACGTTGCGGACAAATCCTATCATTTTGTGTGTGGTTTTCTATACATGCTGGGAGTTGCAGTCCTAGGCCGAGGACCCGACGGGCACGACATCCGTGACTCGCAGCACCGTGACCTCACGACGGAAGCCGTTCCAGCGGCGGTAGTTCTTTCGGCGCTTCTTCTTGAAGATGTCGATCTTCTCGTCCAGCGTCTGCTCCTCCACGCGCGCGCGCACGATGGCGCCCTCCACGAGCGGTCGGCCCACGATGGTCTGGTTCACGTTGCCCAACAGCAGCACCTGCATCCACCAAATGCATCCCTCAGTACCTCATCCATAGCCTTTAATCGCCAACAACAGGAGCAGCGTACCTCGTTCAGGTCCATGATCTCGCCGACCTTGGCGTGCTTGATCTTCTCCGCCACGACAACATCACCCTGCCAAAAACGCACCAAAATCGCACCATGAGCCCTACGCCGATCCACCCGAAGCAAGCGCAACACAGTAGCGTACCTGGGTGACCTTGTACTGCGTGCCGCCGAGCTTGATCACGGCAAAGAAGTCCTCTGGCTTGATCTCCTCGTCGGTGACCTTGTGGTCCACGACCGTGAACTTTGGCAGCACCTTCTCGGTCGGCTCGGCCACGGCCGCGACCGCAGACGCGTTGGCCGCCTGGCTGGCGATCCATCGGCCGTTGTTGAGCGCGCGAGGCGCCGCGGAGAGCGCGCGCAGGCTGCGCACGAGAGACGTCGCCATCATGCTTCCAATGCTTCCTGGCCGTGGGTCTGCGAGTTCCGAACCGATGGCTGGTCGAGCCAAACCGTCCGTGCAAGCGGCTCCCTTTTCAGCCAATTATATCCCCTTTTGAACCTCATTTGGCTTCTGATTCGCTGATAAATTCGATAAGGATGTTTTGATTGGCTGATATGTTTTCGGTTGCGTGAAGGTCGCTTGAGTGGTGAGGTTGCTCGACTGCGCTGCCCCGTGCCCTTCATCCTCC
This sequence comes from Pythium sukuiense, assembly GCA_023334995.1. Taxonomy (NCBI): domain Eukaryota; phylum Oomycota; class Peronosporomycetes; order Pythiales; family Pythiaceae; genus Pythium; species Pythium sukuiense. The sequence goes on from JAADVL010000451.1 coordinate 4,357, forward strand.
CACAGTCACGCCCGTGGAAGCAGTGCCATCGCGGGGCGAACGGCGGCGGACGACAAAGCAACGGCGGCGGCACGCGATCTCTCGCTCTACAAGGCTCTTCCGCGCGTGTTGATACGCTCATCGGACAGAGGAGATCCCGCTCTACGCACACGTACTCATTAATCCGCGCAATTGCAAATTCCCGGGCCGCAGCAGTCGCTTCAAGCCGCTCGATTTCCCATGGTCAAGAAAGCCCCACAGCCTCGCGTCTCCAACGCCTCCGGCCGCGGCTACGACGAAGTGGACGACCGCATCACCATCCCACTGGGATCCGCCGCGTCCTCCTCCTCCTCGTCCTCCGCCACGCTGCGCGACGGCATCGACAAGTACCGCAGTCTCAGCGGACGCTCCTCCTCCGCGTCCTCCCTCTCCGCCGACAAGTCGGTCCACGCCACGTGGAAAAGCGGCCTCGTAGCGGCCGTCCGCTCCTCCTCCTCCTCTGTGTCCTCCTCCTCCTCCTCCGTTGTGAAGGAGCCGCCGGCCGTGCGCGCCGAGACGCTGATGAACCAGAAGCAGTTCGCGGCGGCGCTGCCCGTGTTCACGGAAGCCCTCGCGGCCGACAGCTCCGCGCAGGGCAAGCTCAAGCTGCTGTTCCAGCGCGGCTCGTGCGCGCTGGCGGCGCAGCGCTTCCAGCAGGCGGTGGACGACCTCACGCAGGTGATCCAGCTCACGCCCAGCAACTCGCTGCTGCTGGCCAAGCGCGCCAAGGCCTATGCCGGGCTCAAGGAGCACGCCGCGGCGCTCAACGACTACAGCGCGGCCATCGTGATGACGGCGCCCACGCAGGAGGAGCTACGCGGGCTGCTCATGGCGCGGGCCGCTGTGTACGCCAATATGAACAGCGTGTCGCTCGCGTTGGAAGATCTCGCCCACGCGCAGCAGTCGACGAGAGGAGGAGACAGAGACCCGGAGCTGTTCTACCAGCGAGCGCAGCTGCGGCAGAAGTGTCGACAGCCCACGCTCGCGCTCGCAGACCTCGACAAGTTCATGGAGCTGCAGGAGGAGGACTGGAGCGAGCGAGAGGAGTTTGACGAGCTAGAGGAGGAGGAGGAGGAGGAGGAGGAGGGGAGAAGCAGTCGCAAGAAGGAGCAGGACGAAGAGGAGGACGACCGGAGAAGACGGCTCGTGGACGTGCGCATGGAGAGAGCGGCGCTGCTGCGCGCGCTGGCCAGCGAGGAGGAGAGCAAGCGGCTCAAGGACGCGGAGCTGCTCGCGACGGAGCAGGGCGAGCAGCAGCCGCTGCTGGGCGACGGCTCGCCCCGGGACTCGTACCGCACGTCGGTGGACACGCGGGGCAAGCGGCGGCCACGCACTGCCGCGAGTCCGAGTCCGAGCCCGAGCCCCACGCAGTCGCAGCTCAAGCGCCGTAAGAACCGCACGACCGCCATGTACGAAGCCAGCTACCGCAGCCGAGAGGCGCTCGCGCTGCTGGAGAGAGCCATCGAGGACTACTCGCAGATCGTGCGGCAGGACCCGGGCCACGCCGAGGCCTTCCGACAACGAGCCGAGTGCTGGGCGCTAGTGGATCGAGCCGACAACGCGTTTTTGGATTTTGACGCGGCGCTGGCGCTGGACAAGCACGACTTCCCCGTCCACATGGCCAAGGTGAAGCTGTTATTTGCACAGCGAGAGATCCACCGAGCCATCGAGGAGCTCACGCGCGTGATCGAGATCAACGGGTTCTTCGTGGACGCGCTGTTTCTGAGAGCCGAGATGCATGAAGCTGTGGAGGACTGGGACAAGGCCAAGGCCGACTATACAGCGATCATCGACGGGCAGTTGGACGGCGGGCGAGGAGGCAGCGAGAGCGAGGCGGCGAGCAAAAGGGCTGTGCGCAAGACCGTCAACCCCGCGGCGATGCTGATGAACAAGCCGATCAGTGACTACGCGCTGCAGGCGCTGCTGCTGCGGGCACGCGTGAGCCAGGAGATGCACGACTACGACGGCGCGTCGCGAGACTACGAGAGGATACTGGAGAGCACACCGAACAACATGGAGGCGCAGTATGAGCTCCAGGAAAACCACGAGAAGAAGCAGGCCCACCAGAACAAGCTCCACGAGGACGCCATGGCGTGGCTCGAGAAGGAAATGGGGCGAGGGGACAGTGGACCGACAACGAGTGTCGTCGGAGCTCCAGGAGGTGCGAGCGCCAGTACGAAAGCCAAGAAAAAGAAGAAGAAGCCGAAGAAGAAAAATGCCGGTGGCGGTGCGACGACGCCCACGACTGGCGGAGATGGAGAAGCAGCGGAGAAGGAGGACGAGGAGGCAGAGAAGGAGAAGGAGAAGGAGAAAGAGAAAGTGAAAGAGGATGCACCTCGAATAGAAGACGTCAAGGCGCCGGATGCCGTGGCGCCCAGTGTGGAGTCGTCTGGATGGAGGAAAACGCCGGGGATGCCAGCACCAGATGCGGAAGAGTCCAACACGCTCAGCAAGAAGTCGTCGTTTTCGTCCGTGTCGATCGTCGTGACGCGAGACGAGGCCTGTGAGAGCATGTGGGATGAGCATCCGGACGAAGACTCCGTGTCGCTGCCGCTCACGCGGTTACGACTCCCAGGAGGCAGTCGAGGGACAAGTCCGCTCTCAGCGTCGGAGTTCTTTGCGTTGCGGATCGACGAGCAGGACGACGATGAGGAAGTCGCACAGGACGCACAGGCCAAGGCAGCCGACCGGATAGCACAGGCGCCGTCGACGACCACAACGACCGCTACAGATGATGAGGACGACGAGCCTGACGTGGAAGAGCCGACGCCGTTGGAGATTGTGACCGACGTGTCAGCGAAAGACGCTGCAGAGAAGCAGCAGGAAGATGCGTCGGCGTCCACGCCGAGCCACGTGACGATCCGCGAGCGACTCGTGGATGAGAAGTATCTGAAGAAGCGCCAGAAGCAGCTCGAGAAGCTCCGCTCGCAGCTCACGGAAGCCTGTGACGCACGTGACCGAGATCTCATCGAGGAAACGATCGCACGGGCGGAGCGCAAGCAGATGCTCGATTCGCTCGAGGAGGAAGTGGTGGTCGCGAAGCGAGTGGTGGAGGACATGGAGGAAGAAGCCAAGCGACTGGAGGAAGAGCAGCGCAAGCAGGAGCGGTATCGACAACAAGAACAGGAGCGTGCGAAGCGACTCCAGAAGGAGGAGCAGCGCGAGAGAGAAGCGAAGGCGGCAATGACGGTGAGTGAAAATGGATCCACTGGGCTCTTGCCTGGTCCCCAAAGTCCGAGCCCGACGTCGTCGTTGGTGATCCGTCCGATCGCCTACGGCCACGCGCTGCATGTGGCGGAGCAGCACCAGCAGCAGGTGTTGCAGTACCAGCGACTGCTCCACGAGAAGGACGCCGAGATCGCGTATCTGAAGAGCCTCGTGGCTACGCCGCGACCAGCGCAGAGTCCGCTGGTGTCCTCGTCAGAAGGAGGAGTGGACAGTAGTGTGGCCAAGGCGACGATTGCGAAGTTGTTGCGTAGTGAGCTGGACACGGCGACGATCGCCAGTCGAGTCGAAGCACTGCTGGAGTGGATGAGTCCGAGTGTGGAGGCGGACGAGGTGCGTGTTCGGATATTGCGGTTCGTGCGTCACGTTCTCGAGCGCCACTGGCCGGCGACGAACCTCGGCGTGATGCCGCTTGTATTCGTGGCCACGGGCTCGTTCCCCATGAAGACGTACCTGCCGACTGCCGATCTGGACGTGATGCTGTTCCTGCCGAAAGAGATGGAGCCGTCGTGGCACTTGACGGTGCTGCACGCGCTCTGCATGGCCAGTGACAGCAGCGATGACATGGGCAGTGCGGTTGCTGCAGCGGTCGTGAATGGGTCTCCAGATGCCAAGGGTTCAGCGGCGTCCTTGGCTGCTGCTGCTGCTGCTGCTGGGGTGAGTTCGTCCCACACTGTGCGGAATGTGACGTTTGTCAACGCCGAGGTCCGCGTGGTGAAGAGCACGATCGACAACATCTCGGTGGATCTGACAGCGAACCGCGTTGGCGCGTTGGGCGCCTTGCTCCTGCTGGACGAGATGGACCGGCGCGTGGGCCAGAACCACTTGCTCAAGAAGAGTCTCATCCTGATCAAGTCGTGGTGCTTCTACGAGAGCAGTCAGTTCATGGCGTCGTCGGGCAGTGGAGGTGTGCTGGGCGCGAGCAGCGGCGCGTTGTCGACGTACGCGATCAACACCATCGTCATGGCGCTGTTCAACCAGCACGGCGCGTCGATTTCCCACCCGCTGACAGCTCTGCTTCTCTTTCTCGACAAGATGGCCGAGTTCTCGTGGCACGAGAACGCGCTCACGCTCTTCGGTGACGTCCCGTTGGCGCTGCTCGCCACGAGCGGCTCTCTAGCAGCCGCGCGACACAAACTGCAGCAGCAAAAGGCGAGAACGCCTCACCACCAGAACGCAGCACACGCCGTGCCGCTGGACAGTGCCACGCTCATGGCGATGGAAGACGTCGAGCGGATCCGACTCCACGTACACGAACAGTTTGGCGCCCTGGATCCGAGCTTCACGCCGGCGAACGGGGGGAGTGGTCCGTCTTCAGCCTCCACGTCCAACGGGTCAGCAGTCGCATCGTTCAAGCCGCAGGCGTCCTTCCAGATCCGTGCGTGCAACGTCGTGGATCCCGTGGACGATTGCAACAACCTGGCGCGCAGCGTGTCTCTCGAGGCGTTCCCGTCTATGAAGCGCGCGTTCGCCATGGGCCGCGACCGGCTCGTGTCGCTGCTCGCGTCGGCTGCCACAGTGGACGCCAGTAGCGTCGACGACTTCTTCGCGTCATGCTGGAAGGAGTACGGCCGTGGCGATGGCTGGCGGCCCGATCTGCTCGTGCACCCGCGCCAAACGTGGCACGCGCGCCCTCCGTCCGTGTCCGCCAAGCCCAAGGAGCAAGAGGACAAGTGGCTCTCGCTCGTGCCCGACTTCCTGCTCGCCCCGCCGGTCGTGTACATGAACGGTCACGGCCACCCACACGCGTACGGCTTCCCGCACGCCCACCACCAGCATTCGCATCAGCACCCAGGCCACTACGCTCGCCACCATCACCAGTACGCGCAGCACCAGCCTCACTTGGCGACGGCGTCCAACGGCGGACCGGCTCAGCAGCACTACGCCAGCCCCGGGCCACTCCCGCACCCGCACGCTGGCCACAGCCCAGGGCCTCAGTACAACGGCGGCAGCCATCGTGTGGGTGGAGCCACCACCAAGACGTCGCCTCGAAGAGCGCAGTCGCTGCCCGGCACCAGCTCCACGGCCACGCTTGCGGCCGTTGCGGCTGCTGCTGCAGCGTCAGGAGCCAACGGCAGTGCGAGTGAGACGATGAACGGCAACAGCCATGAGCTCCACGGGCGATCAGCAGAGAGAGGACCGAGCAACAAGGCGACCAAGCGCTCGCACGAGTCGCCGTCGGGTGTGCGGCGATAGCGAGAGATGAAAAAGTGAGACCCAAGTGAGAGACACTGCCATACAAATTTCTAATACTATCGAGCCTACTTGCCCGCCATCTTCTGGCGCTTGGCGGCGTGCTGGCGCTGCGCCTGCTGCTGCTTCTTCTTGTGCTTGAGCGCGTCGCGACGCTTGCGCTTGAAGTCGAGCGTCATCTTCTTGCGTCGCTCGGCCCACTGCTTCTTGCGCTCGTCCGCCGTCGCCTCGTCCTTCTCTTCTGCTCGTCGCACGAACGAACGGCCAAACGCCAGGAAGTCGTCCAGGCTGCGCGTGACACGCACGCGCTTCTTGCGCTTGGCGTCCTTGTCTTCTTCCTCCTCTTTGTCCTCTTCGTCCTCTTCGTCTTCTTTGTCTGTGTCGTCCTGCTCTATCAGCGGCATGGCCTCGTCCTCCTTGCCCTCGGCACTGAAGGACTGCATAAAGTGCCACGGCTTGTCGTCTGGCTCGTCCTCCGCCTCGAGCAGATCCTCGCCCATCGCCAGGGCCTTGTCGTCGTCGCCACCGCCGAACGAGAACAGCGAGCTGAGCTTGAAAGCGGACGCTGGCTGCTCCTCCGCCTTGTCCTGGGTTGACGCGGCCGACGCTCCCCAACTGAACACGCCATCGAGAGCCGCCTCGCCAACCTCGCCGTCCTCCGAGTTCTTGCGGACACGCGTGAAGAGGTTGCTGAGCGAGGACGACGCGGCGTAGAACCGGTCGCCGCCCACCAGCACGGGCTTCTGCTCACGCTGTCTCTTCTCCTCGGCGAGTCGCTGCTCCTCCTCGGCGTCCTGCTCCTCCTGCTCCTTGACTCGCTTGGCACCAGCAGCGCCTTCCAGCGACAGCTCGTACTGGAGCGTGGACGCCACGCGCGGATCGTACCGCATCTGCGCGCCCATCCACGACGCCTCCTTGATCGGGTCCTTGTTCTGCAGCGACGCGATGCGGTACTTGATCCGCTCCACGTCCAGGTCCGGGAACAGCTCCGCTAGCACATCGAGTGCCTGGTCACGCTCCTGCGTCATCTCCTCCGCGTACACCGCCAGTCGAGCTGCGTCCTCTTCGTCTTGGAACCGCAGCATGCGCTCCTCCTCCGTCTCGTTTTCCAGTAGAGTGGGCTCCTCTTCCAGGTCCTCTCCATCCACCGCGAAATACTCGTTCTCCTCCGCCTCGATGAAGCGCGCGTCCATGCGGAAACGCTGGTCGCCGCCGAACTTCTTCTGCATCTCAAACAGCTTCTTACCCGACTCGCCGAGGAACTCTGGACGCAGCGCGAACCGCTGGACGTCCTCTTCGTCCTCACCAAGATCTTCTTGGCCGTCGTCGAAGTCGAGCGTCATAAGCGACTTCTTCTTGCCGTTTGCCAGTGCCTGCAGCTTGGCGTCGTCGTCCAGCTCGGCGTAACTCTGAGGATCCACGTGCTCCTCCTCCTCTTCGTCCTCCGAGCCCATCCAGTTCACCACGGCCTTGGATCGGCCGACGCTCGGCTCCTCCTCCAGCTCCGCTCGCTCCGCTGACGAGAGGACCCGCGAGTCCTCGATCTCCGCCACCTCTCCGTCGTCGTCGAACGTGATCTTCTTGCCGGCAGCGCCACCCACGGCGTCGATCTTGCCCAGAAAGCCCTTGGCCACGGCCGCCGCCTCCTGCTGCTTGCGCTTCTTCTCGTCCAGCGCTGCCAGACGACGCGCGTTCACCTCCTCCACGGTCTCCACAGGCGCGCGGGGTTTCGGAGCGGCGGCGACCGGGAGCTCCTCCTCCTCCTCCTCCGCCTCCATGGCATCACTCTCGGCGTCCGTGGCCTGCTGCGCCTCCGCTCTCTCCTCCTCCACCACCCACTCGTCTTCCTCGTACTCGAAGTTCGTTGTCCTCGTGCCCTGGAACTCGACGCCCGTGACCATCTCCTCCGTCCCTCCGCCCACACGCGGCATCAGTCTCCTCCGCTCCTTCTCCGCTGCGTCCTCCACCGCCCTCCGCTTGGCCTCCACGGCGTCCCACTCGGCCTGCAGACCCTTCTGGTAGTCGGGCTTGGCTCTCTCCACGCGCAGCACGCTGCCACGCCACTTGGTGCGGTGGTAGGCCTTCGCGATCTCCTCCACGACGCGAGAAGCAGCCTCCCCTTCCACTGTGATGTACGCGAAGCCCTTGGAGTGGGACGGCGTGAGGCGGCTCGGAGGCAGCTCCACGTGCGCCAGACGGCACTGCGAGGCCGCGGCGATGCGCCCGAAGCGCTCGCGCAGCTCATCCGCCGTCACATTTGCGGCCAGGCCGCCGATATACATGCGTACGGGCCCCTCAGTCGCGGTCTCCTCCGTAGTGTCGGCCATATTCGTTGGCGGCAACTTCGACGCTTTTCGTTGGTGAAAACGCCAACTTTCGGTTGGTGAGCTGCATTTCGCCAACAATCCTGTGTTGTGTGATACTTCGAAGTCGTCTTATCGCATAAAAGAGGTTTAGAAGGACACTTGAGATTGTCTCTGGTGGATCCAGGGCTCCTCAATGCGATGAGGAGTCCTCGCCCTGGCATGGCTGCTCATCACGAGTATCGGGCGTGGAGAAGAGTGAAGACAGCTATCGCAAGCGAGCGTTTAGTGGGGAAATACTGGTGTACAATTCATAATAGTGTGGGTGGGCAGTCGCGTCTGCTGGCCACGCGACTCTCTACTCCTGCTTCATCTGCGGCACGGCGCCGTCGAAGGGCAAGTTCATGGAGTAGGCCGACATGACAGGCGGCGGGCGCTTGCGGTCGGCGAACGTGATGGCGTTCTGGTCGGTCGTGGTCTTCATGTTCTGCTCGGTGGCGCCGTCCCAGAGCAGGAACTCCTTGATGATCTCTGGCATCTCGCGGTCCTGCAGCCCATGCACGCCCATCTCTTCGTACAGCAAGCGCGAGTCCACGCGCTCACGGCCGTGGCGCAGCATCACGCGCGAGAGGCCCTCAGCGAAGACCTCGTTGGTGTCGGGGCAGCGGAACTGCGCGAGCAGGAAGAACCAGTTCTCGTCCCAGTAGACGTTGCGCGTGTGGACTTCGAAGGGCTGGAAGAGGCCGATGTCCTTGTAGTGGCGCAGGCCCTGCGAGCCGAACACGAAGTACCAGCGGTTGCGCGCACAGGCGTGGAGAATGCCCTGCAGTCTAATAATCGCCACAGACAAAGCCAGCATTAGCATGGGACGATCACAAGGACGCAGTGAACAACAGACCACACGAAACGTACCCGCAGCCGTACCAAATGGCCAGCTCCATATTGCGAATGTAGGCGTTCTCGACCAGCTTGCTGCCGAAGTTGCAGTCCTTGAGACCGGCGCGCGAGCGCCACACGCCGGGGAAGTGCAGCAGTCCTCCTGGCTGCGGCGGGTTGATCTTGCGGCGCAGCACGCCTGCGCCCATGTGCCAGAGACCGCGGAGAAGCATGGTGAGAGAGGAATGGAAGCGCTTGGGTGGTCGCGACTTGGAGAATGAGCAGGTACTGTGAGTCGTCCGTCGGTCCCCAGACAGCCAGCCACGGCAAGTGACTTGTCGCGTGACTGGAGCTCTTCATTTGTCGGACGGAGGATCCTCCATGTACAATCACTTAACTCAGTGACCGAACCTAATATATGGAGAAAAATCAGCGGGATGAGACCGAATCACAAAAATCCAGGAGAAGTGATTCCACTGATTTGTGTGATTGGCGGCGAGGAACTCTCGGCCTGGCGCTGTTCGAAGAAGAGGGATGCTTGCTTGTCGGGAATGTGGTTCTTTGTTTTAAACGGTTATACTTGAGGGTTGTAGTGAATGTGTTGAAAATGAGGGTGTTGGAAATACACACATCGATGGCTTGTCGACGCAGTGGACGTGGAGGATGACGGAATGGCGCTTGGTCGAAATCCGGCGCGTCATCACCATTTCCCACGCCTTTTCAACGGATCGAGAGCCCAACCATGGCCATGGTGCCGACCAACAATTCTGTAGACATATTCCTTGTTTCTCGTGGGTATGGTAGTAACAAAGGATGACTGCGTTGGTGGAGAGGTGGCGATCGCTCATTCGCTGGAGGCGGAGCCTTTGACGAAGCAGAGGGAGTCCTCCCATCCCCCTTTCCTTGTTCTTCTCCGCAGAGAGCAGATGGACGAATCCGCCTCAAATGGGGAGTGTCCCGAAAAAAGTGTAGTCCACACTATACTATTGAAGATTGAAGTGACCATCACTCTGGAAGCAAAAGTTGGGGCGGGCAAGTTGAGTTGGTGAGCAATTCGCCAATATGGCGGCAACGACGAGCGTGGCGACGCTAGATGCGAGCACCATGGGCATGGAGACGCCCTCCAAGGCGAGGAAGAGTATGCAGGTGAAGCAGGGCGCGAGTAGGCTGGTGATGCCGTCGTTCTCGCTGGAGCTGTGAGTTGCTATGATCGCCGAAACGAGGGGTAAGCTCCGTTGAACTAACGTGGGAATGGAGCAGTTTGTCCAAGAAGCGAGGTATTCTGGAGAGCGAAGTCCACAAGTTGGAGGCGTGTCTCGACCAGCGCACGAAGCTGCTGTGCCAACTGCGCCAGACGCATGAGGCGCTCATCACGAGCAACGCGAAGCTGGGGTGAGTGATGGGCATTACAGGAGTCAACATTCCGTGGCGCTGTTTTTTCATGTGGCTTTCTTTCTAGGGAACGAGCTCGTTGTCGTGATGCAAAGATTGGTGAGCTTCGAGCGGCACTGGAGGCGGCGGGAAGTGTCTCTGCAAGAGAGAACGGATCCATGGCGGTCGAGCCCGAAGACTTGGTCGTTGCTGGGGAGAAACTGCGTCTGTGCCAGAAGCTACTCGAATCGTTCGAGAAACAACGCGAGCAGCAGGAGGGAATCTGCATGGACAAGGAAGAGAAACTCCAACGCTTGTACGCGGACGTTCAAGCTGCTTCTATAGCGTTTTGCCAAGGTGAGGCTCGGCAATATAGCGAATTGTGTGATTCTTGACGTTACTGACGGTTTGGCTCAGCCCGAGACACGCAGAAGATGACGAAGGAAGATGCAGATGCAGTCATGATCGCACTACAGGTACTTGGGTTCATCTCGTTTCAAGAAATCGTCGTTCATGGACTGATTTCGTATGGTGCCACAGCGAGAAGGCGTTGCTGCCAGAGAAGCTGAAGATTCGCTCAGTCGAGCGTCTCAATGCTTTGAAGGCGAAATGCTGGCTGCGGGCATGGTCGAAAAGCAACTCGCCATAATCGAGTCGATTCTCATCGACCGCCGTATCGTAAGTCTAGTGTCCTCTTTGAAGCGTATTTCGGTCTGGTCCTCTAACGCTTGCTGGATGACTCGTAGGCTACCAAAAACACCCCCGGAATGCACACTGAAGACCTACGAGCCTTGAACGCGAGGAAGACAATCGCTGAAGAGTGAGCCAAAGCAAGCTTTGTTTGTCGTTGATTCACGACTTTCTCACCATAATCGTTCACGACGAGGAAACAGAGATCTTCGCAATGTCGAAGAGCTGCTCCGGAAATCAGGGGTACGTCCCATTCAAGAAATGCGCTCGGAATGTGATACACTGATACTGATCGTGGATATTCAGGCCGCACTACCTGAAGACTGTGAAGTCGAAGAGAGAGCACTCTTCTTAACGCAGAAACTCGAGCAACTAGCTGTACACACGAGATTCCAAACACATTTGACGATGTGGCCAAATCTGACGAATTTCATCGTAGGGAAGCATTGCGAAGGCCAAGTTTGGAAAGAAAGACGCGCTACTCCGAAGAAAGGAGGAGGTGGCGCTCTTATCCGTGGCAAAAGCGAACGTTGCTGTATGATGGAGTTTGGACCGCATTCACGGGTTGGTGGTGCTGACAGGCGATATTGTTTGATAGGCACGCGAAGATCAACTCAAGTGGCTGGAGCGACAACTCGCCCACCTTCAAATGGAACTCGAGGCGTTGGTGGTTGCACGAAATGCAAACGAACACGGTGTGGTTGAATCGCTCTCTGATGCAATCTGAATAGTATGCTCACCGTGACTTTCCAGCGTACAAAACGTTCGAGAAGGGGTTTGACGAGCAGATGAGTGTAATCGCCCAACACACTGCTGCGATCATGCAGGAAGAAGCTGACGTCAATCGCCTGATCACGACCGCTCAAGATCAAACCAACCTGGCCCAGCGCGACCGCGATGCGAGCTCAACTGAGCTCCAGTCTGTTCGAGAGCTCATCGCCAAGACGATCCAAGACACAGACCATGTTCGAGAAGAACTAGAGAAGGCTCAAGGGGAGTGCACGAACCTCTCGGCATCCCTGGCGGCTATCCAGTCGAAGTATCGAGAATGGGTCTGCACAAATGACCGTTTGGGGATGGCCTTAGAAGACGAGTTATCACTCCAAACTCGCGTATCGGATGCGTTGGTGACCGTAAAAGAGCAAAGAAGCATCGCTGCAACTGTCGCGGTCGAGGCAGCGGCGGCAACTATGTCCAAGTTGGTGAGCCTTGGCAGTGACGTCGGACGAAGCGTGAACCCAGCCACTGTAGCTGAGGTGCTCCAAGCAGTCGCGGACCAGGTATGAGAAAAATCATGGGACCTCATCGAAAAACGCTGTTAACAACGTATTGTGTGTCGTGAAATCAGGCAGCAGCCGAGGAAGCCACTCATTTTGAGCATTTGATGAAGGAAGCCTCGACAAAAAGCGAACAGGTAAGCGTGGCCATTGATTTCTTGAAGTCACCAGTGTTCTTCGGGGATGTCTGATCATCGCGTCACCTCAGATGGAGGATCACTTTCGAGCTTCGGTCAATTCAACAGAAGCAGGCTTCCGAGACGAAATTGAGGCAAAGGTTGGTTTCGTGAAAGTACTAACCTTATGGGGAGCTTCAACATCTCACGCTGAAAATGGTGCAGCGCGTTCAGTACAACCAACTCGTGGCCAATCTGAACGCCAAGAAAGCCAGAGAGGAGGCAGAGCTACAAAAGGCTGCAGCTCAAGCGCAGGCAGAACTACTTGAACAACAAGTCTTGGCTCGAGAGAAGGCACGAGATGAGAGAGCAGCCAAACAGGCGGAGGAAGATGAGAAGATACGTCAAGCAAAGGACGCCACCGAATGTGAGCCTCGTCACGAAGCGGGAGGAGTGCCATCGCAGAAGGCAGTCCAGGGCGAACGACCCGGTCTCGCAAGTCAAGCAAGTGCTGGCCTTCCTAATCAGTGCGAGCTCACGTTGGTGGCCAAGCAGCCAAACTCCAAGACGAAGAAAACCCGAGCAACAAAGACACCCAAGGGAGACGCTCAAAAAGCATCGAAGCGTCTAACCAAGAGCAAGCTCGCCGTGCTCTCTCAGCTAACGGTCGTAGCTCAATATGCCGCGCCAAGAGTGCATTCCACACCAGTTCAAATTGCCCAAGATCCTCTTCCTCTCGCCGCAAGTCTCTCAACTTCGGGATCACTGCGTGAGTCATCGGCCGCACTCAAGATTAAGCCCACGGTGAAAGGATCGCAAAAACAGAAGCTTCAGCTGTCTTCGTTTCAGTCACCCCCGCAGAAGTTGGATAACGTGCATCAAGCAGCCAAGGAGGATGTTCGAGGAAATGTGTACGCACCACCGTCACAGTCGAAGCATTGCCGGCTGCCTACCTCGAGCTCAACTGTACCCGTGACAAAGACCCATGTGAGCACACCAAGCATGGGCAAACCTGCCGCAACGACCAAGTCCGGCAGCCTACCAACTGGAAAAGTGGCGACTGGCTTCTTAGAAGCAGCTTCGCAGCGTAAGACAGCCCGCCAAGAACTATCGCAAGCCACAGCGCAGATGACAAAGGTATGGTGCATTGCACATTTCGAGACCGGGCAGTCGAATTCACCATTAGCTGGTATCACACAGGCCTCACAGCCTCCAGCAAAGGCAGTTCGAAAACCTACACAGAAGTCTGCACGCCAAACGAAGCCAGTGAAGACCAAGAGCCGTATGGCTAGCCAATCCGTTGACTGGTTTGACAACGATGGCTTCTCGTTCAGCTGATGAGGAAGTTTTAACAGCGGGTCGCATCGATCCAAGCAAGTTTATTTGATCTGCATCTGACGAAATCCCACGAAGTTCAAGCTCGAAAACCAACACTACTTACAAGCCTACCATCGTCGCCGGCTTACTTCTTGGCAGCACAGATCTTGCGCTCCGAGCTCCACTGGCAGTTGATGTTCCAGCTGCAGAAGAGCTGCCAGATGCGGTTGCAGTCGGCCTCGTAGCGCGACGTTGGGACTGGTGTTGGCGCAGCCGTGGTTGGCTTCGGGGTCGTCGGCGCAGGGGTCGTTGGCGCTGGCGTGGTTGGGGCTGGCGTGGTTGGCGCTGGCGTGGTAGGAACTGGAGTGACAGGAGCGAGGGTCGTCGGCACTGGCGTCGGGGCTGAAGTCACTGGCGCCGAGCGGTAGCCCTGGTACGCGCTGAAGATGTTCAGGCGGCCGTGACCGAACTGGTTGTTAGGCCACACAGCGTCGCTCGTGTTGCACGAGTATCCCGATGGACGCAGACCGTTCTGGTCCGTCGTGGTGACGAGACGCACGAGCACCTGCTCGTACGTGAGCTCCGGCTCCTGGCTCAGCAGCAGCGCGATGGCACCACTGACGTGCGGCGTCGCCATACTGGTGCCCGAGATCGTCAAGTAGCCGTTGTCGGTCTCGTTCCAGGCCGAGCGCACCTGGGAGCCAGGAGCCGAGATGTCTGGCTTGATAAGGCTGCGCAGCTCCGCCGAGCCGATGGTTGGACCCTTGCTCGAGAAACCCGAGAGCGCGTCAAGCTTGGTCGTCGAGCCGACGCCGATCACGTTCGGGTAGTCACCCGGCGAGCTGGCCGTCGCACAGGCTGGGCCTTCGTTACCCATGGCGAACACTGGGATGATGCCGGCCTTGCGCCACGCGTCGACAGCAGGCTTGTACCAGGTCTCCGCCTGGCCACCACCCCACGAGTTGCTCACGAGACGAGGCGCCTTGGAGCAGTCGGAGTTGTTGCCGTCCGTGTCCGTTGGGCACAGGATGAACTGCGCGCAGTCGAGAAGGTCGCTCTCAGGGCAGTCCTCCGTGCGGCAGCCACGGCACGACATCCACTTGGCACCAGGCGCGACACCGACACCCTTGGCACCGGCGATAGTGCCCATGGTGTGGGTACCGTGGCCGTTGTCATCGTGCGGCACCGCGGTCTTGAGCTCTGGGTCGAACCAACCGTACTTACCAGCGAAGTTCTTCGACAGAGCCTCGTGCGAGCCACGCACACCCGTGTCGATGGAGCCCACGAGCACGCCCTGGCCGATGTTTCCGTCGGCCCAGACCTGCGGTGCGCTGATCTTGGCCACACCCCACTCAGTGCCCTGCACGGCTTCGATGTCCGCGCTGATCGTGTTCTTCGTCTCGATGATCGGCTTGGCGACCTTGATGACGCGCTGCTCACGCACGGCCGCGACGTTCGGCAGAGCCGCGATCTTCTCGACGAGCTCGAACGTCGCGCCCTTGATCACCGCCTTTGGCGCGATCCAGAACGTCTTGATGTCGAGGCCAGCAGTGGCAGACTCCTGCACGAACAGGTTGGCGAGAGGCTGCAGGGCCTGGGCGCTCGCCTTCTCCAGCTTGGTCTTGAGCGCGTTGATGCGGTCCGAGCGCGTGGGGTACGCAGCCTCCTGGAACGACTCGACGACCTTGGTCGTGTCCTTCATCTCGACGACGATGTCGACACGGTCGGACGACGCGAGCGCGCGGTGGACGCTGCGGTCGATGACGGCAGGGTTGGCGTTGGCCGAGGCGGCGGCGACGGCGAGCGCGGCGACGATGGTGGCGAGACGAGCGTTCATCCTGTGGAAAGATGTGGTGGAGGTGACGACTCGGGTGGAGGACGCAAATGCGAAAGTGAGAGACTGTCACCGCCGGCGCGTGGAACAGAGCGAGCCACCGGATGCTGGAAGCTTCGATTAGTTGAGGGAGACACACGACGCGAGCTGGGTGGCAGACCTGAGTCCTGCTGTGCCACCCAGCCACCCACCTGCTCGACGTTGGCGCCCAAAGACCGGACAACAGGCAGCGGGTGCAGCGTTACATGTGATTCCTGGTCGCACAGTCTTCCCGGTATCTCCAGGGTCCGCAACGTTATTTCACGAATCCACACCGTCGTCGGAAATGTATTGTGGTACGCATGGCTGTCGCACTGAACTGGTGTGGGTGCAGTGTCGTGGGTGTGGGTGACACAGCCTGCATACAACGAGTTCCATTCCGATTCTTGGCAATTGTTGATGGCTGTGACAGGATCCTGTCACCGGCAGATCCTGGTCCTTGAAGTGGCGTCGCCAAGCGCGAAACAGTCAGGAGGAAGCAGACGTCGATGGTGGGCGTGTGCGAGCCAGCTCGCATGATGGCCGAGCACGCGGTGTGCAGCGCTTCTTCAAGCCGCACGCTTCCGTGAATTGTGGGTGAATGGGCGCCGGTGGACACTCGTCGACAGTTAGGATCCATGGTGGGCCATGTTCGGCGACGATTTTGGATCTCGGAACCGTCCACTATTGAGGTTAGCAGTCATAGAGTTGGACGTTGTCCTTGACACGCATAGAAGAGCCTGCACTGGTCCATAGACGCGAAGATCAGATGGACCGCCGAAGCTCAAGAGCTGCGCAGTGCGTGCGTTGCGACGTGGGATTTGAGGATTTGGAGGCCGAATCGCTGGTGCCGCCATAGCCTGCCCGACTCAAAATACGGAAGGATGGTCGTAGTATAGTACTGCAGTGAATATGCCTCGAAGGTTTCGATTCGAAACTCACGCACTTCGAAGAGCGGCGGACAAAACCTTGGGTAGTGATTCACTCAAGCTATCCTTCCCACAAACGAATTCTCACCACAACTCTCCTCGCTGCTAGCCCTCCCATGTAACTGCGGGTTGATCTCCGTCGTGCTTGCCCAAAGCCTTTGGTCCAAAGAGTCTTTGGGCAACTGGGCAAAGTCTCCGAGTTTGGATTTGGATTTGTGGTGGCTCGTCTGTGCACACACGCCTGTCTACGCTCCTACCACGTGGTCGTCGTTCTCAGATTGAACATCGATGTCTCGTTGACGTGTGGTGCAAGCGACAGGCCATCTTCCCATCACTGGCTCGTCGTTGTGCAGCTCCATTCTGACTCTCTTCGGAATCGTGAAAATCCATTCCCACTCGTTTCTGTTTTAGGGAAATCGACAGAGAATTTTACGGAATCCCACCGAGCCGAGTGGGAGTTGCGGGGCTTCGAGACCCGCTGCTTCCATTCCAGACAGTCCAGGCGCCTTCCATTGGCTGGTCAGCCACGGAGACTGTCGCGGTCTGAGTCTCCCAGTCTGGAGAGTCCAGTGAGTGACGCAGAGAAAGGCGGCACGCATCGATTAGAAGTCGACTACAGCACTCAAGTTCTGCCCCATCCCGGCTTCCACATCGCTCTGCTCCTCCCTCGGATCTCCCATGCTTGCTCACCCGCGCCAGTTTGTCTGTCTGTGGCCAGGTCGCTGACCAGCTCTTGATGTCTCTGCCAGTTCCAGCCCAGAGGCCTCCACGCTGCGTCCCCATGAGCTCACATCTCGTCTTGCGCTTGCCTCCACACCCAGCACCGCCAGTCGAAGCACCATGAACGCGCGTCTCGCCACCGCCATCGCCGCGCTCGCAGTCGCCACGGCCTCAGCCAACGCCAACCCTACTGTTATCGACCGCAGCGTCCACCGCGCGCTCGCCAGCGCCGGCAAGGTGGACCTCATCGTGACCATGAAGACGCCAAGCAAGGTCGCCGAGAGCTTCCAGGAGGCCGCGTACTCGGATCGCACGTCGCGCATCAACGCGCTCAAGAGCACGCTCGAGCGCACGCACGCTGAGGTGCTGACGCCGCTCGCCAACCTGTTTGTGCAGGAGTTGACCACCGGCCTGGAGATCAAGACGTACTGGATCTCGCCAGTCGCGTCCATCAAGGGCGCCACGTTTGACGTGGTCGAGAAGATCGCGGCTCTGCCGAACGTCGCGTCGGTGCGTGAGGCCCGCAACTACGCCATCCCGAAGCCCATCCCTGTGGCCTCGATCAACGCGGCCATCGAAGCCGTGCAGGGCTACGAATGGGGTGTCGCCAAGATCCAGGCGCCGCAGGTCTGGGCTGATGGCAACATTGGTCAGGGCGTGCGTGTCGGTGCCATCGACACGGGCGTGCGTGGCACCCACGAGGCTCTGTCCAAGAACTTTGGCGGCGCGCACTCGTGGTTCGACCCAGAGCTCAAGTCCGCTGTGCCACACGATGACAACGGCCACGGCACCCACACCATGGGCACTATCGCCGGTGTCAAGGGCGTCGGTGTCGCCCCAGGCGCGAGCTGGGTTGCGTGCCGTGGCTGCCGCACGGAGGACTGTCCCGACCAGGATTTGCTTGACTGTGCGCAGTTCATGTTGTGCCCAACAGACACGAACGGCACCAACGCCGACTGCTCCAAGGCGCCTCGCGTCGTGAGCAACTCGTGGGGCGGCGGCCAGGGCGACGACTGGTACACTGATGCTGTCGCGGCGTGGCTCAAGGCTGGAATCATCCCGGTTTTCTCGCAGGGCAACGACGGCCCAGCGTGTGGCACGGCCAACTCGCCGGGTGACTACCCGAACGTGATCGGTGTGGGCTCGACCACGAGCACCGACGCGCTCTCGAGCTTCTCGAGCAAGGGCCCGACGGTCAGCGGTCTCCAGAAGCCGGACATCTCGGCGCCGGGCTCGCGTGTGCGCTCGTCGCTCAACACGGCCGACGACGCCTACGCCATCTACTCGGGCACGAGCATGGCGGCGCCGCACGTGACGGGCGCCATCGCGCTGCTGCTGCAGGCCGAGCCAAACCTCACGTTCGAGCAGATCAAGGCGCGTCTCATCGGCACGACCGACCAGACCGGCCTCATCGCCTCGGGCTACGAGTGTGGCAACACGTCGGACTCGGTCTGGCCAAACAACCAGTACGGCTACGGCCGCATGAACGTGTTCAGCGCGTACCAGGGCTTCCGCCAGACGCCAGCCCCCACCACGGCCAAGCCAACGCTGGCTCCTACTCCTGCGCCGACGCCAGCGCCAACGCCAGCCCCAACGCCTGCTCCTACGCCAGCGCCAACGCCAGCTCCTACGCCAGCTCCTACGACGGCCAAGCCGACTCCGGCGCCTACGCCGGCGCCAACCTCGCGCTACGAGGCCGACTGCAACCGCATCTGGCAGCTCTTCTGCAGCTGGAACATCAACTGCAAGTGGGACTCGGAGCGCAAGATCTGCGGCGCCGTGCGCTTCTAAACACGGTCTCCTCTAAAGTGCATCTGAGATCTTTGACGCGCAGGGAGGTCTACAAGCCCAGTCAGTCATCTCGCAGGCCACTGTCTCCATTGCCGTGGTGCTGTGGACGGGCGGTGCTGCTTAATCGAGTCAACGGCCTCCCCTCTCCACCGCGTATACTCCATCCACTCCATGTGCCTCGAGCAGCGTGACGTTTCTAAATTGCTAAAACGTGTTTTCTCCAACCGTAAAAACGCGTGAAATTTCGATTTTCATTCTGGCTCGTCGTTATCAGATAGAGGGGCGCACATGGCTCAGATATGCCCTTTCTATGCACTGATGGGCGCTGTGACCGGAGCCGATCTCCGTTTTCCGTTCCTCGCCTATCCGTTGACGTCGTCGGTCGCCTCCGCGGTCTCCACTGCGACTGTGGAGACCACGAAGACCGGCAGCCATCACGGCCTCGTACCACAGTGCGGTCTTGCCAAGCGAGGCTCTCGGCGCGTGGAGGATGGAGGATGGCACCCGCCCGCCTCACCCCTCACGCGACCTGGCCTTGCGCGTGGACGCGTCCTATCTGCCGGGCAGCTCAGCTTTCATCCTGTCGTCTTGTGGCCCCGGATCAGCCCCCCACGGTGGGTCTGGGGCCTCCTCCTTCGCGTCTCCGTGTGCTCCGTAGAGCTCACAATCGAATTCGCCTTCGACAGCTCAAGTCCCTCGAAGAAGAAGACCGAGACTCAAGATGAACGTCCGCCTCACCACGACGCTCGCGGCGCTGGCCGTCGCGTCTGCCGCCGCCGCGCCTGCCTCGGTCGTCGACCGCAGCGTCCACCGCGCGCTCGCCGCCAGCGGCACTGTCGACCTCATCGTTACCATGAAGAAGCCGTCGGCCGTGATCCAGGACTTCCAGGAGGCCGCGTACTCGGACCGCGCCACGCGCATCACGGCGCTCAAGAGCAAGCTCGAGACGGCCCACGCGGAGGCGCTGCAGCCGCTGGCGGATCTGTTCGTGCACGAGTCGGCCAGCAGCCTCGAGATCAAGACGTACTGGATCTCGCCGCTGGCGTCCATCAAGGGCGCGACGTTCGACGTCGTGGAGAAGATCGCGGCGCTGCCCAACGTCGCGTCGGTGCGCGAGGCCCGCACGTACAAGGTCCCGACGCCGATTGTGGAGCACGGCGCCTCAGTGGAGGCCGTGCAGGGCACGGAGTGGGGTGTGGCTCGCATTAACGCACCTAAGATCTGGGCCGACGGCAACATCGGCCAGGGCGTGCGTGTGGGCACCATCGACACTGGCGTGCGCTACACGCACGAGGCTGTGATCAAGAACTTTGGCGGTGCGTACTCGTGGTTCGACCCAACCAACCACACGGCACTGCCGATCGACGAGGCCGGCCACGGCACCCACACCATGGGCACCATTGCCGGTGCCAAGGGCGTCGGTGTCGCCCCAGGAGTGACCTGGATGGCCTGCCGTGGCTGCCAGACCGACAACTGCTCGGACGAGGCGCTGCTGGGCTGCGCGCAGTTCATGCTGTGCCCCACGGACACGGACGGCAACAACCCGGACTGCTCCAAGGCGCCGCGTGTGATCAACAACTCGTGGGGCGGCGGCCAGGGCGAAGACTGGTACAACGACGCCGTGGAGGCCTGGCTCAAGGCCGGCATCATCCCGGTTTTCTCGCAGGGCAACGACGGCCCAGCGTGTGGCACGGCCAACTCGCCTGGCGACTACCCGAACGTGATCGGCGTTGGTGCCACGAACGCGCTTGAGGGTCTCGCCAGCTTCTCGAGCAAGGGCCCAACGGTCAACGGCCTGATCAAGCCGGACATCTCGGCGCCAGGCCAGCGCATCCGCTCGTCGTACTTCACGGGCGACGCGGACTACAAGCTTCTCTCCGGCACCAGTATGGCGGCGCCGCACGTGACGGGCGCCATCGCGCTGCTGCTGCAGTCGGAGCCGAACCTCACGTACGAGCAGGTCAAGGCTCGTCTCACCGGCACGACCGTGCAGTCAGGCTTCATCTGGACAGGCCTCACGTGCGGCAACACGACCGACTTCGTGTGGCCCAACAACCAGTTCGGCAACGGCCGCATGGACATCTTTGACGCGTACCAGGGCCACCGCACCACGCCGGCGCCGACCACGCCAGCCCCAACGCCAGCCCCTACGCCAGCCCCAACGCCGGTTCCTACGCCTGCGCCAACGCCAGTTCCAACGACGGCCAAGCCCACGCCGGCCCCGACCCCGGCCCCGACGCCGGCGCCGACCTCCAAGTACGAGGCGGACTGCAACAAGATCTGGCAGCTCTTCTGCAGCTGGAACATCAACTGCAAGTGGAGCGAGGAGCGCAAGATCTGCGCCGCCAAGAAGTAAGCACTGCCATACTGTACCGTCAGTAGTGACCCGTCGTATACCCCTGTCGGACGACAAGACAATGCCTCACTCGAGGCATCGTACTAAATTCACGTGAGTCTTTTTTTGTGGATACTGGAAGTTCAGGTTATCTAGGGTCGATACTGGAATTTCAGGTTATCTTTTTTCTACGAGTTTTCATACGAAGAGCTAGAAGTCTCGACTGCGGAGTCTAGTTGACGACGCCCGAGACCACGCCTGCGTACGCGCGCTTGTCGCTCGTGGCGGCCTTCTTCAGGTAGCACGCGTTCTTGTCCCAGTCGTTGTGGACGAACGTGAACGCCTTGCAGCCGCTCGTGGCCGCGCACT
>JAADVL010000452.1:0-25701 GCA_023334995.1 Pythium sukuiense
CACGTAGGCACTTTGGAATCGCCCTCCGCTCGAGCAGCTCCCCCCGCCGGATTCCTCTCCCATGTCGCTGCAGTCCGCGCTCCGCAAGGCCGCGGCGCCCGCGCGCGTCGCCGGCCTGTCGCGCTCGCTCGCCACCGCCTCCTTCAGCGGCGAGTACCTGTCCATCGAGAAGGGCGCCAACGGCGTGGCCGTCGTGCGTCTCGACGACAAGGCCTCCAAGGTCAACACGCTCAACGCCAACATGACCACGGAGATCGTCAAGATGCTTGACTCGGTCGAGAGCGACCCGAACGTCAAGTCGGTCGTGCTCATCTCGGGCAAGCCCGGCTGCTTCATCGCCGGCGCCGACATCGCGCAGCTGCGCGCGTGCCAGACCGAGGGCGAGATCAAGGCGCTGTCCTCCAACGGCCAGCAGTTCCTCAACCGCATCGCTAACTCCAAGAAGCCGTTCGTCGCAGCCATCGACGGCTCGTGCCTCGGCGGCGGCCTTGAGGTCGCGCTTGCGTGCCACTACCGTATCGCCTCGCAGAGCAAGAAGACAAAGCTTGGCTTGCCAGAGGTGCAGCTCGGTCTGCTGCCAGGTGCCGGTGGCACCCAGCGCCTGCCTAAGCTCGTGGGTCTCCGCACGAGTCTGGATATGATGCTCACGGGCAAGAACATCCAGCCAGACCGTGCTCGCAAGATGGGCCTCGTGGACCAGGTTGCGGACTCGTACGCGCTCGAGGGCGCAGCCATCGCGGCTGCTGAGCAGCTCGCGTCGGGCAGCCTCAAGGCCAAGAAGAAGAGCAAGGACCTCGTCAGCAAGATCCTGGAGGACACGCCGCTGCGCTCGATCGTCTTCCAGAAGGCGGGCGAGGCCGTGCAGAAGCAGACCGGTGGCCACTACCCTGCGCCAAACCTCATCCTCGAGTCGGTGCGAGCCGGTGTCGAAGGTGGTCTCGCGAAGGGCCTGGAAGTCGAGTCGTCGAACTTTGCCAAGCTCGGCGTGACCCACGAGGCCAAGGCGCTCATGAGCATCTTCTTCGGCAGCACGGCGCTCAAGAAGAACCGCTACGGTGCGCCGAAGCAGCCTGTGAAGACCATGTCGGTGATCGGCGCCGGCCTCATGGGTGCGGGTATCGCGCAGGTCTCGGCCGCGAAGGACATCCGCGTGCTGCTGAAGGACCGCGACGCTGCGGCCGCCTCGCGTGGTGAGAATATCATCCGCGACAGCCTCGAGCAGAAGGTCAAGCGCAAGCGCATGAGCATCTTCGAGCGTGATGCCGTCATGGCGAATGTGATCGCTCTCTCGGACGAGGACGAGGTCTGGAAGGCTCACATGAGCAAGGCCGATCTTGCCATTGAGGCTGTGTTCGAGGACATGGCACTCAAGCACCGTGTGATCAAGGACCTGGAGCAGTACCTGCCAGAGCACGCCGTTGTGGCCACCAACACGTCGGCGCTGTCGGTCGCGGAGATCGCCAAGGCCAGCAAGCGCCCACAGAACGTGATCGGTATGCACTACTTCTCGCCTGTGCCGATGATGCCTCTGCTCGAGATCATCCGCCACGAAGGCACGTCGGACGAGACTGCCGCCAAGGCCGTGGACGTCGGTCTGCGCCAGGGCAAGACTTGCATCGTCGTCAAGGACGTGCCGGGCTTCTACGTGAACCGCTGTCTCGGCCCATACATCGCCGAGACGCTGTCGCTGGTGGAGGCGGGTGTGAACCCAGACCACCTTGACAAGATCGTCAAGAAGTGGGGTCTTCCAGTCGGCCCGATCACGCTCGCGGACGAAGTCGGCATCGACGTGGCGTCGCACGTGAACCACACGCTGTCGGCGGCGCTCGGCGTGCGCATGGTGGGCGGCGACCCGAAGCTGTTCGAGGAGATGATCAGCAAGGGCTTCCTGGGCAAGAAGTCGGGCAAGGGCTTCTACGTGCAGCCAAAGTCCAAGAAGGAGAAGAAGGTGATCAACTCGGAGGCGCTTGACATCGTCAAGAAGTACCAGAAGACGGACCTGAAGCTCTCGGATGAAGACTCGATTAACCGCCTCATGGGCCGCTTCGTGAACGAGGCCGTGCTCTGTGTGCAGGATGACATCATCGCGTCGCCGACGGAAGGCGACATCGGCGCCGTCTTCGGCATCGGCTTCCCGCCATTCATCGGTGGTCCATTCCGCTACGTCGACCGCATCGGCAGCGCCAAGTTCAACGACATGCTGCTGCGCTACGCCGACAAGTACGGAGAGCAGTTCGCGCCAGCGCCGCTGCTTCAGGACATGGCCAAGACCAACAAGAAGTTCCACGACAACTAAGCCAGCCAGCCAGCCAGGAGCATCCGTGAGAGACCGAGCAGCTCCCTCCGTCTCTGCTTTTCTATTCCGTATTCCTGATAGTTAATCCATCTCATACAAATTGCGCATTTGCCAAGTGCCACCTCCCTCTGTCTTGGCGAGGCTGTGTGTGTGTAGCGGCCGCTGGCTGACTGGATCAACGGATCTGGCGCGAGTGCACGCGCTGCTCACGCTCCTGGCTTCGGCGACGCAGGTCCTCCACGCGCTGCATCTTCTCGTCCAGCTCCATGAGCTGCTGCACTTTGAAGCCGCCACTCGGCTCCTCGGACGCCGACTCGAGCAGGTCCTGCTTCATGCGCCGAGCCAGCGCTATCCGCAGCGCGTTGCGCTTTTCCTCCGCCTCCGACTTCTTGAGCTCCTCGGGCGTCACGCTCTGCAACTTTTCCACGAGCTCAGGTGGCTGTACCACCACAGAATCGAGTGTCAGTATCGACTACTGTACACTGATGGTGGGCTTCGTAGCATAGGGCACGTACTGGCTCCGGAGCAGACACCTTCTGCTCCTGCTGGTACTCCTTGAGCTGAGCCTCGCGCTCCTTCTTCTTCTTCTCCAAGATGCGGTCGCGCTGCTGGCGCAAGTACTCTTCACGGCGCTTGATTTCGTCGTCTGGGATCTCGGCCTAGTCACCAAAACACCCAATTAGTACCAAGGAGATCTCGTGGGAAGTAGCAGCTGAAGCCGCCAACGCACCGAGTTCTGGAGCTCCTTCTGCTTGATTTTGTTTTCCTGGAGCGCCTCTTTGTTCCGCTTCACGAGCTCCGACGCGCGCTGCTTGGTGTCCTTGATCTGCTGCTGCACCTGCTCAGGCGAGAGCCCCTTCTTCTCTGGTACGCAGTCGTATTTGTCCTCCGCGACCTTGGACGCCACTGCCGCGAGTCGCAGCTGCTCTTCCTGGACAGCAAGGGACATGGCGATCGCCGCCTCGAGCTCGGCTTGCTCCATCTCCTCCTGCTTGTACAGCACGCTCAGCTCCATGAGATGGGTGTCCATGTCGTTATCATCGCCATCGGCTGCCTCTTGCGCCTCCAGATTCTCATCACGAAGCGCCTTGATGGCCTCCAGATCCAGCTCC
The DNA here is from genome assembly GCA_023334995.1 of Pythium sukuiense. Lineage (NCBI taxonomy): Eukaryota > Oomycota > Peronosporomycetes > Pythiales > Pythiaceae > Pythium > Pythium sukuiense. The sequence continues at coordinate 3,409 of JAADVL010000452.1, forward strand.
AAGTTGCGCTTCACCATGAGCTTCTTGAACGTGAGGAAGTCGTCCATGGCCAAGATCTGATTCACGACTTCCATGCTGATGTCGGTGGAGTTGCGTCCGCGCTCGCAGATCTCGGCAAAGTCAGACGCCGTGAGTCCAATCTCCGCCAGGTTCGAGCACAGCACCCCCTCGACTGCAAGACACACGAGTTAGGGTTTGGTAGTAGGGTGTGACGATAGCCAGAAGAGCTGCGAACGCACCGACTTCACGGAACTGAAGGTGCAGGTCCGTGTAGATGAACTTGTTCTCGTCGCTCGTGTCGAAGCTCGCACAGCTCTCGTCGATAAAGCACATGACCGGCACTTCCCACGCAGGCGACCGGAAGAGGTGCATGACGTAGTCGAAGACCCAGTCGCTCTCATCGCTCGAGAAGTCGACGGCGCTCATGGTTTCGTGGGGGGGGGGGAAGACGGCGATAGTAGGAGAGGCAGGGAAGATGCTCGAATGAGAATGGGGCGACGGCGATGGCGACACGCGCGCCTGGAATAGCACCCCCCCCCGGGACTTCTATACAGAGACAACCGCCCGATGTCGGCGTAACCAACTTCCAGTCATCACCAGCGACGGCTCGGCCGTTGGATCAACTTCAACGTCCACGACTCGTACTTAGGTGGAGCAATAGGGCGTTGAGATCCTGATGCGGCACACGTCGCAGATCTGAGGAAATGGGTACACAAATCATATTGTTCTGTCCGTTGCAGTGCTGTTGTGTAATTGAACTGCCCAGTTGAGGAGCTCGGGAAATGGCGGCAAGCAGCTCGGCGTCGACGGCCAAGGCGTTCGTCTGCCAAGTGCACCAGGCCGCGCGCATGTCGCAGGGACTCACGCCCACGATCCACGGCACAGACTGCAGCCGCTTCTGGCTTCAGGGCGTGGTCGTGAGCGTCGCGGCCGACGGCGGGCGCTGCGTCATCGACGACGGCACGGGCGTCGTCCACGTCGACCTGCAGACCTTCCGCAAGAGCATCCCCTCGGGCATGGGTGAGGGGCTGCGTGCAGGTATTACACTGCACTACTGTAGCTAGGAAGTCACTGGGTGAATGTATGGAATCTGACGCGCTGTGGCTGCTCACAGGCGACTTGGTCATGGTCATCGGCCCGTTACTGCGGCGTTCGTCGGCGTCGCTGTCGCCGCTTGGACTCAGCGACCCACAGGACAGCGCAATACTAGCACACCAAGTCATGAACGTATCTGAAGAGCCCCAGCAAGACGCGATTTGGTTTCTAGAGGTCGTGGAATTTTGGAGAAACGCGACGGCCTGACTGAACCAACCGTACGCCTCCCTCTCGTCTACGTCGTCTCTGCCAGACCCAGAGACTCGCTGGGTCTCTTCTTTCCTGTGTATGATGCTGTTTTGGTTTTCTTCTCGCAACCGCAGCGGGCGGCTCTGTTTACTCGACCTTTGGCTTGCCAGCCGCAGCCTCCGCCGTAGCCGCTGGAGTCGCTGGGCCTGGGACCTCGCGAGGGATCTGGCGGTAGGCAGCGACGTCGTCGCCACCCAGACAATAGTCCAGCAGCGCCACGAGGATGGCCACGAAGATGGCGATCACCATGATGCCGGCCAGCACAGCGAGCACCGTGTTCTCAGCAGCCCATTCCTGTGCATTTCCAAGCCCCAAATGAGTCAGCATCAGCGAGTTACAATGACCAAATGAGCTTGGCGTGTACGTACCACGACGGTGTCGATGAGTGTCGAGAAGAACGTCTCGTCCGGAATTGGGCCGATGGACTCGGCCTTCTTCCAGCCAGAGTTGGTGAAGTCGACGAAGCTGCCAATCAAAAGGAGGGACAGTCAATACATCATCCAACTTCAGCCAAGGTCCACAGTCGAGGAGCCAACACGTACGCCTGAACAGAGCGGCCGCCACTGTACTTGTACACGACACCGTCGCGAACGTAGAAGAGCGTCGGGTAGCCGTTCACACCGAAGCGCGAGCACACGCGGCGGTGCACAGTGCAGTCAATCTGCAAACGTCGGAAGCGTCAGCATTCTTGACTCCAAGCAAACGAGTGGCTGGGTGTGTACGGTACCTTGCCGACACGCGTGTTGCTGCCGCTGTCCTCGAGCGTCTTGCTCAGGCGGTGCCACGTTGGCGTCTACAGAGAAGACAGCAGAGCGAGAATGGGTATACAGCCACGCGAGGATCCAACGGAAGCACGCACCAAACGCTTGCAGTGGCCACACCACGGCGCATAGAACTTGAGGATCCATGGGGTGTCGCCGTTCTTGACCAGCTCCTCGAACGAAGCGGACGTGATGTGGACCACGGCGCTCGAGCGCTCTGCCTCCGCCTGCTCCACGGCCGCACGCTGTCGCTGCACAACTACACACGCGCAAAAGCGACACAAGATCCGTCAGAAGGCAGTCGAAGCAGGGGTCCATGTGACCATCAACGCACTGAATTCGTCCTTGGACAGCACAGCCTCCGAGTACTCCGTCTGCACAGCGCCACACACAAACGTCAGCATTATCCAAACGCAGTCGCGCCTGGCACTACGAACTGGAGACGCACCTTGTAGCCAGCGGTCGCGAACTTGGCCATGTCAGCGACCTCGCGGCGGCTCGCGTAGTCGTAGAAGCGGCCGGCCGTCACAACCTTGAGCGTCGGGTACGACTGCACGCTGAAGCGCTCGCAGATGCCGCGCTCCTGCGTGCAGTCCACCTTGCCCACGCGCACGTTGGCGCCCTGCAGAGCCACGTGGTTAGTGCACAGCGCATGCGCATCGGCGGTGTTCACTGGCGTCAACGTACCTGGATCTTGTCATCGACCGCGAGCTGGTCGAACACGGGCGCGAGTTTCTTGCAGTGGCCGCACCACGGCGCGTAGAACTTGATGAACCACACGTTGTCCTGCGTCAGCGTGTCGAACGTTTCTTCCGTGAGCTGCACGACGGACGGGTCCGCGTCCGCCGCCACGGTCTACATACAGCGCACACAGCCACACAGCCAGCCATCAGCACCCACAGTCCACGGCGCAACACACCACACATGAGTGATCCCTACAGCCGTGAAGAAGAGCAGCGCAGCCACGAGCGTCACTGGGAACTGCATGGCGTCTCCGGATGAATCGGTCTCGTCGTCCGCTTATGGGCCGCGCGTTCCGTTCAGAATGAAGGGGGCAATCAACTCACACTACGTGAGACAGTATTTCCGTTCGTAACAGACATCGAAGTCGGTTCGTAACATCAAAACTGCTTATCGGTTGTCCAAAATGGCTTCATACCGCTTCGTGTCCTTGGCCAGCAGCTCCTGGAGCTCCTTGCGTTTCTGCGTCACGTCCTTCGATGCGAAGGCGTCCTGTGCGATCAGCGCAGCCAAGCCGTCGTCCGTGATCTCCCGTGGGACTTGGAAGCCGCCTTTGGTCTCCGACTCGTCGGTCTTGGCCAGTAGCTGAGCAAAGTTCGTGAGCATCTCCTGCGCGTACTTGAGCACGAACACGCCGCAGTCGTAGCTGTTTCTTTGGATCGGAGCACTCACATCCACGGACAGGATTTCAGACGCTCTGTAAGTACTGGAGCTCGACATACGTGCCCACTCGAAGCCCAGGAATCTACACAGCACAGACGCCAAACCACAGTAAGAAAGAACGCACGCATTGCAGGCGTTGGTGCGGCCGGTGATTCCGTACGACTTCAAGTTCCGCTGGATTGGAACGCGACTGTGGTAGCCACCCAGAGGATCCAAGAGAGCAATGCACGTCTTCGGCCCAGGATCGTCCTGGAAAGATGTGTCAGTCACCAATCAGCGTCAAATGCCAACCACGTGAACTCACCTTCTCACTCTCAGCGTCGCCCGCGCACTTGGGATTGGCAATCACTGCCAGACTCCAGTGCATGCTACACGTACACAAAGCCTGTCTGTCAGATTGAGATTCACGCCCCGCATTGGCAGGTATGCACATACTCTTTGTTGATCGGGATGAACACGAGCGAGCGGTTGAACAGGTCGCTCCGCGTCAGCCACGTCGACACGTTGTTGTAACCAGCGAGCAGGCGATCCTTGAGAAGAGTGCCCCGACCGGCACGAAGACGGGAGTAGAAGTGGGAGCTGAGAAACAACACGTTCTGCTTCAGCAGCTCGTTCTCTGCAAAATCTTCGAGAAGCAACCGCCTGAGGTAGTCATGGTAAGAAGGCGTCAGTGGACGCCGTGCCACACAAACTTCCACGCATAGCAAGACTCACTTCAGGTAATAGTCGATGATGTTGTCGTTCAGGTACTCGGCGGGCTGCAGCCGACTGATGTCCGATCTGGTGATCGTGACGATATCCACGTTGCACGGAGGCAGTGGATACGTCAGCTGTGTCGCGTCCATATCGTCTTCTGCATCTTTTCGCCTGGCAAACAACGGACAGCAGATTTCAGCACGCGTGGCGATCCGTACGAAGAAACCCATCTCTCACTTGCATACCTGCGACTTCGCTTGGATTCCTTTGTTGTAGCTGAAGGGCGATCCGTGAAGACGTAGTGGAGATCATTGGCAAGCATCGTGGTGGCGAAGGGACGGACTTCGTCAAGCGTGCTCCTGTGGGAAGTAAGAGTCAGCTTCAACGTGGCTCATAAAGAGATCGGGCGCCAGGGTGGGAGCAACGGCTTACATCAGCTGAATCGGGATTCCTTGAGGCTGAAAGAAATCTTCAAGAGTCGCCAGCATACTTCCGTTCCTGTCTTCGTCTCGTGCCACCGCGATGAAGAAACGCTTCGATTCGGATTCTTCCGTTCCTGAGCACACACCAGTTTCAACAAGCAGTGCTCACGGCACGTTTGAATGTCAAGTCACGTACGAGGGGCTGTCGGGTCGTAGAACTTCCGCCAGCTCGCTTTGTTCATGGCGTCCGGGATCGCAAACTGGAAGGCGATGAAGGACGTCATCGACATCACTTTGCCTGCCGGATCCGTCTTGTCATACTCGCTCGCTTGGCTCTCGTCCAATCGATAGACCCTGAGATGGGTGCACACGCTGTCAGAGCAGACTTCGTAGACAAAAGTCAAAGCTTCGAGTGGACTCACATGACGTTTTTGATCTTGCCGAAGGGGATCTTGTATTCTCGTTCCAGGAGCCACTTGTTGCCAACGCCACTTCAGACAACAACAACATCAGAGATCACCTCTTCAAGACGACAGATATCACAGCACGCACCGAATTGAGCGCAGCCACAGGCTCTTGCTGTAGATGTGGAAGTCCAGCCGGCAGGTGCGATTGCCAAACCACACTCGGTACCCTTCCATATCGGCTATCAAATCTCGCCGTGCCTCTCCTGGACTCAGCTCGACTCTCTCTTTTGCGTCCACCTCATCTTCGTCCACCACATGCGCCGCCTTCGCTTGCGATGCGTCCTCTTCTTCTTCTTCTTCGTCGTCGTCAGAGTCGGCAAGATGAATGGGCATATCCTCTGTGCCTTCCTTGTTCTTTTCCTTCGAGGCCCGCGTATTTCGCCGTAAAGGCAACGCCGTCAAAGAAACACTCGCGCTACTATCAAACGACACCCGCGAAGATGTAGGCCGAGCGGTTGTCTTCTTCGGCGGCTCACCGTCGCTGTCGTACATTCCGAAGGTGTTCCGAGCCTGACGGCCACCCAAACGACTGGAGGATCGCACCAGCGACGTTCCTGTCGTGGAGAAGGACGCAGACGAAGGCCTCGCCTTGGAATTGTCGGCGAGAGAGCGACTCGACGGCGTGAGCTCCACGCGGCTGCGCTTGGGTCTCTCACTTGGCGGCGACTCTTGATCGCGCTTGAGCCGCACAGGCGCCTTCCACTCACTCCGCGTGAGCGTCGTGTTGCTGGTCGTTTTCGATGCGGTGGTCGCAGTCGCCCTCATGCTCGCAGGCCGTTTGGGCGGCGCGCTCGCCGTTTCCAAAGACGACGCGACTCTTCTCGCGGGCTGCGACAGCAACGACGGCGTCGACTGCACGCGCATGCGCTGCGCCGGCTTCTTCAGACTTATCAAGCCGTCCACGAACGAGTCCTGTCTGCGTGGCGGCTCCCTGTATGTCTACGAGCCCAGCCAACCGTCAGCTAAAACACACAGCGCTCGTCACGCCACCAGCTCCAATCGTCCGTACCGACATCAGTCGCGCCTCGTCTTCGTTAGCCACGGGCTTGGCGTCCATGATCGCGGCGCCTGGGCGGATGATACCGCGTTGCGTCTGCATGTACTTGGGCGGCGCGGCGCCGCGTCCGTTGCTGTGGCCTGACGGCCGCTGACCGGGCATGTGGGACCGGTCGCTGAAGTCGAAATCCGGTTGCTCCTGCTGCTGTCGGCTGGCCACCACCACCACCACAGACGCACCATCATCGTCAACTCCCATCAATCCTCTATCCTACACACTGCTATCTATCGCCAGTACGAACCCGATGGCGCTGATCGCCTTGGCGCGTACAAACGCCGCCGAGTCGCCTGCGGAGGCGCTGCCGTCGTTGCCATCGCGCGCGTTCTCTACGCTGCCGTCGAACGTGCGCCGCCGCACGCCGAACTTGCGCCTCTTGATGGAGTCTGGCGTGTGGATGCTGTCGTAGTCGCGGTCGCCGAGCGACGCCATCGCGTGCAGAGTCCTCTAACCGCCGAGGTGTCCTCTGTCCCCATCAACTGCACCAGCGCCCACGGGAAATTGCGCCAATAGTGGAAGCTGAAGACCGATACCGGTGGCATACCGGTCCGACGTTAACCATTCTGACCCAGCAACTTGGGGTTAACCCATTGGAACTCAAATTACGGACGCAAATGGCAAGTGGAGACGGAGCTGCTGGGAACGCGAGCGCGTCGGGCAACGCATTGCCGCCAGGGTGGATCCTGCGGGTGTCGCGGTCCAAGGGGAAGGTCTTCTACTACCACACAGCGGCGCGCGTGACGCAGTGGACGCGGCCGACGCATGAGCCAGCCAGTCGCACTGTGGAGCCGCCCGTGGAAGACGTGAAAACGGAAGCTCCTGAGCCATTAGCTGCTGCTTCTACAGACGAGAAGAAGCGCAAGCGAGACGACACAGAGGAGCCAGTGGCGGCTGTGAATGAGGTCGTGGAGAGTGACGACCGCTACGCCGCCATCGCGAGGTGCATGCGCGTGGGCGCGTCCAGACGCGATCGGACCTTCACGCCGTGGAGCCACCAAGTGGACGCTGTGCACAAGCTACTGGCGGCGCTGGACGGCGAGCCACGCACGAGCCGCTTCCTGCTGCAACACAGCACGGGCTCGGGCAAGACTGTCACGATCGCCGCACTGGTAGACTGGCCACGTTGAGGATTCTTGGAGGATTCACAGACTCATACTAATGATGTGGGTGATATTGCAGGCACATCAGTTGCTGTACTTCGAGGACCAGCACGGACAGCGCTTCCACTCTGTGCTGCTGCTGATCGACCGAATCAAGTTGGATGAGCAGGTGGGAGATTCCGTGGAGCGGTTCCTGCGGCGTAACGGCGTCGACGCCATCCATCGAGCTAACAGCATCGAGCATCTGGCGAGTCTACTCACATCCAAAGGTGGCGGCGTGGAGTCACCTCAGCAGCGCGTGGTAATCACGACCATCCAGAAGATCGGGCTTCTGGCCAAAAACCCAGTGCTGCTGACGCGTCTTTTGCACGGCGATTCGCAGTCGGATCCTACGAGGAGAGACTTCTCACGGGTTGCCATTATCACGGACGAGGCACATCGATCACACACAGCGGCAACAAGACAAACGCTCGAACTGGTCATGAGTGCAGGGGAATCGGACAGTGGGACAAGCGCCAAGGGCAGCAGCGTGACGGTAGGCGTGCTCAGATGGGTGGCGGGATCGTGAAAGGCTGAGCATGGGGATTGTTGTGGTCTGTTAGTTTGTAGGTTTCACGGCGACGCCCAACACAGAGGCACTCGAACTCTTCGGCTCGAGGTCAGGATCGAAGGACGCTCTTGAGCCGTTTCACTGCTACTCGATGTCGCAAGCTGTGGATGACAAGAGGATTGTCGACGTCCTTCAAGACTATGAGAGCGTGCGCTGCGAGATCGAGACGACGGTCCCAGAGACAGTGAAGACGCGCTTGCTCCAGAGTGGTCTCATGCGCGCAGTGATGGACACGGCAAGCGATAGTGTTGAGGTGCTGAAGGCCAAGAGCGCCTTCATGATGAACGACTTCCAGAACGCGAAAGGGGCTTGGAATCGGAGCAAGGTACAGTGCATGCCACCGCCGAATGCATTTGAAACAACAGCGATTCTGACGGTGAGTGCGCTTTGCAGTGTATGGTCGTCACTCGCAGTCGCCGAGATGTTGTGCGCTACAACGAACTCATCACAGCCTACGTGCGGAACAAGTGAGTACCCGGAGAGCTGAATTTCATCCTCAGGTGGATTGGAAGGACTGACGTGTCGCGTTGTCTCCACGCAGAGGGCTTCCATGGCGCGTGTTCGCTGTCTTCAGCGGGGCTATAACGACGGAAAGCGACAGCACCACACCCGGCGTGAATGTCACGGAGCAGTCGCTAAATCCAAAGCACGCCACGCTGGCCTCAAGCGACATTGTCATTGTCTGCGACAAGCTAGACACGGGCTACAGCGACCCTCTCTTGGCTCGAATGTACATTGATCGGTACTTGCGGTCGAGTAGCCAAGCTGTGCAGCTTCTAAGTCGACTCAACCGCATGCATGCTGATAAGAAACAAGTCCGCGTCGTCGATTTTGCGAACCACGTTGCGCAGATCCGACGCCACTTCGCAACATTTTGGCGAGAAGCAAAGTGCCACGGAGCCGAGGACCCCGGCATGAGTCTGGCTGATCTTCGGACAGCGATTGTGATCGTGTGCGATGCGATTATTCCGTGGGAGTTGGATGTGGACAACGCCAAGCAAATGCAGGAGAGAGTCAACACTCTCGCTCGCTCTGTCGACCGCGACGCCTTCCAGCAACTACACGAGGCATTGCGATTCGGACTTGTGGCATGGGACGCCCTCACTAGCAGCGACGATTGCTGCGTTTGTGAATCGCTTTCGCCGTTGAGGTGGGTTGTAGGTGTTCTGATTGGGAATCCTTCACGAGGTCTGACTAAAATATGCATTTATGTTCTCAGGCGGAGACACTTCAGTGCACTCAAGAATCTTGTCGAGCAAGCGCTGAACGCAAACAGCGATGACGATGCAGTGGATGGAGAGGGCGTGACACAGAAGATGAAGACGCGAGTCCAGCAGTACACGACTCAGTACCGAGGATCCGTGGACCCCATGCAGCTGCACACAAACGACAACGAAGACGTAATAACGAGTCCCAAGAAGATAAAGTGCTCGGGCATGAGTGCAACGGATCTTACGACATACGAACAGCTACTCGCTCTGCTCGCTGATGTCGGAAATCGTTCCAAAAAAGGCGAGTTACTTTCGGCATTCCACGACGTCGTTGCCGTCAGCAATACAGCGACCAAAAGAGCTGCTCACGAAGAACGAGTCACAAGACTCGCAGCTTTCATTGCGTCGAAGTACCAGACCCCGCCACTCGCGAACGGACTCGCTGCGTGATTCCATCATAGAGCAACGCAAAGTCTTGAGCTGAGAAGGTCTCAATGTCCAGGGTCCGCCCGCGCGTGATGATTGAGAAGCACAGGTCGGCATTGCTACATCCTGCCGTGGAGCGGTGGAACACTCGCGTTTGCTTGCCGCGTTTAACGTCGAGAATCTCGTCAAAACGGACGCCCTTCTTTTCGAATTGGGTGACCGCCTGCTCTGTTGCTGCTGGCTGTGGAGACTGGTACCCTGCGTTGGTCACCACTGGATCCGTCCACGACAAGATCTGTTGCGAGTCATCGCAGATGAGGAACTTCGGGTGAGGGCGCCCCATCCGTCCGTGCTACATAGTGGAGATTATTAGCACGTGGGAAACAGAGCAAATTACTTTATCAGCGTACCTTGAGGACCAAGATGCCTTTGCGGATACCTTCATCGAACGACAGAAACGACGACGCACCCGCGCTTCCGACGCCTTCAAGCACGCTGCGCTTGCTCTCATGAACTGACGTGTCTTTCGCGAAAGATGTAGCCTCACGTCGAGCAGATTCCTGGCGGGAGAGTGTGGCTGGCGGCGTCACGATGACCTCTTCCGCAGCATGATCTGCAGAGACCGACACTGACTGCGGTTGTGCAGTCGTACTCATAGCAAGGCGATGCAGCGCCTGGAAGAAGACCATGACTTGAGCCGCTCGGTGCACTGGGACAGAGAAAGTGTAATTGTCTCCCGCGATCGTTTGTATCACAATGTCTCCGTCTTGGGCTTTCACGATGCCAACGTGTGCGACCAGAATGCTTCCACGTAGCTTGTGGCGGTGACACCACTCCAGCGCATTCAAGTCTTCGCTCAGTCGCATGGCAACCGTGACTCGCCTGTCTCCATCGATCTGCGGTAGATGTGTCAGTGACAATCAATGCATGGCTACCATGGGTCTGAGGGAGATACTTACGACTGACAAGACCGTTCCTGCGCGAAGCTCGTTTGTAGCAGTTGCTGCTGCTGTCGTTACTTCTATTGCACTCGGAATCGCCACGCTCTGCTCAGGTGACGGAGGACTTTGTGACCTTCGCTTGCGTCGTTCACGCCACACAGTTTGGATCTTGATTGCCGCCATCGTTCGCGTCACGCGCTGAATGATCGCCCGTTTCTTCGCCTCGTCAGCCATCACATTTGTCTTCGAAAGACGTGGCTTCCCAGAGTTCGCCTTCACATGACTAATTTCATTAGCCACTTCGGGCGGCCACAACGACGTTGTTGCAAGCGACTCGGTCTCCGAACGCCCGAGTGACTTCCTCTCAGGCAGTCTCAGGATGTCGGGCATACTGCGTGAAGCACTAGGGTAGACTTCTGGCTGCGATGGGGCGGACGTCTCCGAAGCCAGTGCTTTGTTCTCTTGAGTGGCTTCGTTCACGTCTTTCCACTCTGTTGATGCCACGCTGTGGATCTCCAACTGAGTTTCCAAGGCTGGTGGAGGAGGCGCTCGCACGAAAGCTTTCGACCACTGAATGGCAGCGGGAGAGTGAATACTTTCGCGAGTCAACGTGAGCGATTCGTCGACGTTGATCTCCTCGGGCGACGACGGTCCTAGTCGCGGACTTGCTCGTGTGGATCGATCGTGTGCTGCCATACGGAATTCCTCGTTAGCAACCACATCCAATCCATATATCCCAGACGCAGTCGCCATCAACACTTACGCGAGACGCTCTTGCTGCTTGCGGACGCTGAATGGTGTCTCTCAGCTGCATCAGGCGGCACAGGAGACGTCGGCGCGGGTTCACGCCCCTCGGTTGGACCAGCTTTTGGAAAAAATCTTGAGGTGTCTTCCGCTTGGCCTTCAACTCTTGCACAGGACCCAGTGATTGCGATGAGAAACAGATCGATGAGCGGACCTGTGAGGGATGCCACCAGCGGCTGCAAAGACGGCAGAGGAGGTGATGGCGCTGGTTGTATGATAGACTCGGCAGCGTTTCGCGGCTCTTCGAGACTCGATGGCAGGTCATCGCTGTACTTTTGGTACATCTGCGACTGCATGAAGGACTTGAGGAAGAGCGTCTCCAACGACGAGAGCTGCTCCTGCTTCATACACGCGTTCGCATTGCACGGATTGACGCGGGTACACAATTCTAGCAGGTCTTGCAGCTGACGACGGATTCGCCGCATGACAAAGTTCGCTGTCACGACTTGTGTATGCTCGGTTGGCGACAGTTCGAGTCGATTCGCAAAAGCACATAGTTGTCGAGAGAGTTCATCACTGCCTGGAAACTGAAGCGCTCCGAGTTGAGCAGCGTCGTCAGGATGGAGCTGAACCTCGTCCCTTTCCATCAGCAGCAAGGCGGTGCCTTTCGTCACAATGAAGTTGGACGGAAGTGCGTCCACACCACAAAGCAACGGCACAGGCGCCTGTAGGATGTCAGACAACAGTGGATGCGACCCACGAACATGCAATTGACATAGGTACTCACCTCAAGGTACTCGTGAAGAGCGGGCGGCAGAATCGTGATGAGCGGACCAGCCCACGCGAGAGGATACAGCAATGCAGCCAGACCGACCGTTCCTGCCGAGAGCAGCGGCATGCTCTTGGACACGACGATGACTTTCATCTCAACCATCAAGATGCTGAGAATCAAGATTATCCGAGGGATGGTCAGCGTGGTCAAGAGCTGTTGCATGCCCCAATCCAGCAGCAGCGCCACCGTTTCAGGCGAGCCACAGTCCACGCGTGAGCGAATGCAGGAGAAGAGCCGACGAGCCGACGAGTCGACAGCGGACGGAAAACGGAGCTCTTCGCCTCGAGCTGGCAGCTCCATGTCGCCGATACTGGTCATGAGTGAGTCGATGTGCTGGGCAAGCTGGAGCGAAGTAACATTGATGCATTAGCTCCGAGATTCAGAGGGACTGTCAACGAAGGCACCCACCGTATCTGGTACGACGTTGTTGAGCAAGTCCTCTGAACCAAAAGCGAGAAGCTCCCGTTGATGCCGATCTGGAAGATCATATACATTGGCGTGAGCTTCTTTTGGTGATGTAAGGGCTGGGGGATAACACACCTGCGAGGTGCCGAAGAAGTTGCTGAAAGAACGGGATCCACGGCGTCCCCACGACCACTGCGTAGCACACAGGCACAACGTACGCTTCTTCGTCGACAGAGCTACGGATGGTGATTGGTTTCCGCAGACAGCAGGCGTACTGGACGCTCTGCCCTTGGTCGCCTCCCCCCGAGAGAACTAGCACGAAGAAGTCTTCAGGAGAGCCGTCATTAGCGTTTTGACTGGGCGAGATTCCATGCGGGAAGCAGAACTGTTCGATGCACTCAGCGTTGAACTGGCACTGCGGTGGGTGTGCGAAGACCACCGTGGCCTCATACACATCCTCCTGACCGTACCAGTATGATCGCGTGGAGATATCAGCGACGTCGGGACCGATCACCACCATATAGTCGACAATACGAGACTCAGAATGCGAAGCTGCTGTAGCCAGAGCAGACTTGGCGCCTGACGCAGTCGCAGTGCGCCACTTGGGAAGCAGTAGATCGATTTCTTGCTTCACGGCGGCCTCCAAGTCGTCCAGCGAGGCGTAGATGTCGTCGAACACGTTGCCGTTCTGGCTCCGTGTCGCTTCGTCGCCACCCGACACGTCAATTCCATTGCGCTTGATCCACGCGTGGAGCGCATCGAAGCGCTGCTTCTCAACTGCACTGAGGACGCGCGCGGCAGGCGGCTCCGTAGGGCGAATGGCGAGAGGCGACGCCGTCGTGGCGGTCGTCGAGACGTGGCCGGCTCGCTTCTTCCCGTTCAAGTGCGGCGGCGTCGACAAGGCCGACGAAGACGCACCGAGATTCGTGGCGGACACGGACACCTCGCTCGTGAAGTCGCTCGCGCTGCTGCTCGAGAGCTTGCCGCGCGCCGCCCACTTCTCACGGAGCTGGTTCATGTTGCGGACTCTGGCGACAGTAACCACTCACGCGTGACCCTCGGGACGTCAGTGTGGGGGTTAGTGATGCACGCACCTACCTGCCCATGGTGGAGAAGATGGACTTCTGCCGCGGAGCCGGGTCGTCCTCGCTGTCGCTCATGGTCTCACTTCAACGTTTGTGATGAACGAGATCCCAAAGTGTACCCCTTCACATCTACCGTGTTTTGGAATTGAAATACCTTCTTTTGCGAATTCGCAGTGCTTTCGTTTTGTTTAGGTGTACAGCACTGGCCAAACCTCAACTTGGGTCTGGAAACAGTCAGACCCGTCCGAGAGAGCAGCTCACTACGCGATTCTGAAGACGAGGAAGATGGCGACGACGACGACGACGGGCGGCGCTGCGCTCGTGTCGGCAGGCGCCTCGGCCGCGCCTCTGAAGCCCTGGGAGAGAAGCGGATCATCCGCCACTGGAGGAGCCGCGTCGTCAGCAGCGACGGCGGCAGCCACCCGATCGAGTGCGTGGAGAGCGAGCTGAAACTGAAGATGTGGAGAATTCTGACGCTTTGGCTGTCTGTGTGTGTTCTGCAGTGACCGACAGCTCCATCGGGGCGAGCTCCATGGGCGCAACGTCCGGCATCGGCTCTAGTATGGCGAATTCAATGGCGTCGACCGCGAACTCGACGATGGGCGGAGTCGGTATGAACAGCTACAACTCCTCCATGGGCACTGGCGCGTACGGCAACACACTGGGCTCAAGCTACGGCACGGGCATGGGCTCTACGTATGGGATGGGATCCACGTATGGCAGCGGCTACGGCAGTTCGTACGGAGGCGGATTGGGCGGATATGGAGGCTATGGCGGAATGAGCAGCGGCTACGGAGGGTACGGAGGAATGAGCAGCGGATACGGCGGTGGTTACTCGCGCTTTGGCGGCGGATACGGTGGGATGATGGGCGGCGGCATGGGCGGTCCCATGGACCCGAACGGCAGCATGGGCTGGCTGAACAGCTTCAATCAAATGGTCGGCTCCATCGGCCAAATCACAGAGGTACGGCATACGAAGCGTTGGCTTGTTATGAGGTGTGCTGACTCGCGAATGCGATTGCTCTCTCTGTGCGTGTAGATGCTGGGCATGAACGCTGAGGCGCTGAACTTTTGTATCGGCAGCTTCGTGCACTTTATGGAGAGGATAGGCGCCATGTTCGCTGGCATGGCCGCGATGGTGTCTCCGCGGCCGCAATTCCCCCCTGGTCACCCACGGCATGGAGAGAATCTGCCACCAGAAGAAGAGGAGAAGCGCCGCCAGCGCCGCGTGCGGATAATCCAGTTCATGGTCAGCTTGGTCGCCATCACTGTTCTCTACAAGGCCGCCAAGTGGCTCGCGAGTCTGCGGCGCAGGCGCCCTGCGCTAGTGGCGGCTGCGACTGCCGCCGCCATGCCTGCAGCCACGCGTGTGAGTGCACGAACTGCGCGTGATCTTGAATCGATCTTCCGCCAGACCGTCGGGCCAGCGACGGCGGCGAATGCGGCGTTGGCCGGCATGAAATAGTTAGAAGTCCGTGTGCTAGATAACATCGTAACTCAGGAAGTACTGAACGTCTAGTGCGTGTATTTCTAAGCCCCATTGACTGCGTATCCAAGCTTAGCCGCCGCTGATGGGCGGGATGAGAGCCACCTCGTCACCGTCGACCACGGGCGTGGTGTCGTCGGCGTACTCGAGGTTGCGCGCCAGCGTGATGTGCTCGAGAGCGACTCGTGCCTCCGGATACAGCTCACAGAGTCGTCTCCGCACGTCCGCGAGTGTCAGCGGAGCGGCGCCTTCTTCGCGATCTTCAGTCTGCGGATGCAGTGTCAGTGTCTCCTCGCGCTTGCCCACTTCCTCGCGGATCGACGCGAAGTACAGCACCTTGATCGCCACCATCTTCGATTGTGATGTGAACCTTCCCGATGACGGGGTACTGATTCGGCAATCACATTGCCACGAGGGACATTCCTGCAACATCGGTAATGAATGTTGTACGAATGTTGCGCGATCATGAAGAGTCGTACGTATCTTCTGGCAAGGCGCAGCGTGTGACTTCACGCGCTGCGCCATCGCCAAGACTAGCCACAGGTCAGCAAAGTGCGTGCTCGTGAGTGTACGATGGCTCCCGCGATGGTAGCGACAGCGGCGGCGGCCATGGCTGCGGCACCACAGAAGAAGCCGTGGCGCTACTACTACGTTATGGTGTTCCCACTCAGCGACGCGTTGCCCAAGGAAAAGGTGCGTGGGCTAGGTCCATGCTTTCTCAGTTGCAGGGCTCATCCCACTCTACAGTTGCCAGGTATGCTGCAACTCACCGATTCGATCGAGAAGCGAGAGGAAGAGTATCTGCTCACCATGGTAGACCGCGAATCGTTGCGGGAGACAAGCAGCCACCACTCAGTACTGCCGGGCTACGCAGCAACGACTCTGAAATGGTCAAGCGTGTGCATGCTCAGTGTATCGCTGGTTTGGCCAGTGGCTGTGTACTGCGTCCAGCGCTCGTCCATGGGCGATGAGGTGGACCCGCGCGTGTTCAAGGCCACGTACATCGCGACTGCGAGCGTCGCCGTGATGAACGCGGCGCTATTCGCCGCTATCCACCGAAGCAACTCGCTCTTGCTGCGTGGTGCCGTGCTGCTGCTGTCACTGGCCGTTGGGTGTGTAGCGTTCGTGTTGGATGAGCTGCGGGCAGTCCAGTTTAGCCAACGGCACTTGGCATCAGCCATCGAGCAGCCCCAAAAGAGCTTCACGGACGACCAGATCGAGCTCGTCCTCAATGGCGGTGACTCACTGTCGCTGTGGCATCGGTTCTTCGTCGATGGTCCGGCTTGGTTTCTGATGTGGCTGGAAACTCACTGTGTCAAGCACACCCCCACACAACCAGAGGACGCGGACGACAGCCTCGTCGACTCCGGCGGCTTCTTCGCTTCTCTCTGGCGCTCTCGCAGTCGAATATGCACCCGTCGGTGTCTCCAGACGAATCTCAAGCTCGAACACATTCTGCAAGTGATCCTCACCGCCATTGTCGTGGTCATGGCAACGCAGCTCGTACTCGCAGTCTCGGTATTGTGGAGTGAGCATCTCGACAGCAGCAAATCGAATGGAAGCCACGTAGCAGTGTCTCGCAAGCGAAAGCGGCAAGATCGCCGATCCAAAACGAAAGGCAAAGCGCTCGACGTGGCGTCGATGGCGATGCCCATTTCGTTCACCAACATTATGCGCGTCGCGACCGTGGCTCTAGCAATCACGGGCACCATACTCACCGTTGTGAGCGTCACATTGCTGTCGTCGTGTGCATTTGTCGGACCCGTCGAGACATGGTCGCTCGCGCTCGTCGCTGTGTTTGGCGTGCTCCAGGTAATCGCCGCAATTTTCACAAATCTCCTATGGAAGCAACGATTCACGAAGTCCGTGCTTGTCGGCGGGCTGGCGCTCGAGTCCTACGCGACATCGGCGTTGGTAGAGCTGTGCACGACGCTCACCTCGCCGTCGTTTCTGAGACCGTCCAGTGGCAGCAGCGATACGGAGAACAACAGCAACAGCGCCGCGTTGATGGGTCTCCGCGACGTGTACGACACGATCTTCCAGCAAACCTGCCAGCCCATCAAGCACTGGCGACGGCATGTGTGCGTACTGCAGAGTTCACCGCCGTCTCCCCACGGGTCTGTCCGTGTGGATCTGTTCCACTCGTCGGCTTGTCAAGTCGAATTCGGCGCTCTGTTGAGAACCAGCGCCGAGTATTCTCTCACTATGCTGTGGTGGATGATGGCCGCGCAAGTCGTCGCGCTCGCGTCGCTGCTGCTGCCCAGCGTCAAGGCAATGACGCGAAGCGCTCTGGCGACTGTGACTGACTTTTTCACGCTTTCACGGCGAAAAGAGGCACAATTCACCCTCAAAGACGGCGAGGTGCAAGCCGCAGAGAAGCACGACCAGAAGTGCTTACGACACACGGCGCTACCACTGGGCGAGGCGAAGCGACGGTACTTGCTGACACTTCGACACAAAGACGAAGCCACGAGCGCGGCTGCTGAGGCTGCATTCGATGCTGAGTGGGAAAAGCTCAGCGGTAGCAGCGTCCACTCCAGCAGCGACGATCCAACGGCAGTGATCTTCAAGCCCCAATTCGAAGCCATCGTGCGCACACTCATCTTGAGGCGGCTCACTGTCAACTGTAAAATGGCCGTGAGCCTCAGCCTCTCGAGCGACGGCAAGCTGCTCTTCGCCAAGATCTTCGCGTCTGACAACCTGTTGATGATGACGCTGTGCCAGTCCGCAGCGTCCTATAAGCTGCAACTGGCGGATGCTGTCGATCCCGGGAAGCGCTTTTGGCACGACGAGCGAGAGCTCAAGATTGACGCCAAGGTGCTAGATATCCACACTGTTCACCAAAAGTTCAAACTGCTCCAGTTACACGGCATGGTCTCACGTCAGGAGGCTGAAATCTTCCCGACTGAGTCCATGGCACGCGTGTCAGCTCGCGTCCAAGCGCTCCTACGGACATACCGACGGAAAATCGGTGTGTTAGCGGTGGATAACCGCCACCCGCCGTTTGTCGAGTACGTGCCGCACACACATCTCCAGTATCTATACAAGAAGTACCCGAATCGCCTCGACACGGCCACCTCAGCTCAGCAGCGGCGTGCTGCTGTGCTACGGACGATTGACTGCATACGACTGACGCGGCAGCTTCTGGACACCGAGTTCGATTTGGACATGGCGCAGCGTGAAGGACTGATTCGCGACTTCACAGAGCTCCACAGCGCCAGTCGCTTCGACGCTACGTCGAAAAGCTCTCTCCTCGCTTCGTGGGTGGCGTTTTGGCGGCCACGACACTTGCCTGGGGAGGTATTACCACAACAAAACTGGCTGCTGAACCTGCTCGGTCGCTTTTCGCCGTTCCGACAGCCTCTCCAGGCCGTGCGGGACTATTTCGGCGAGTGTATCGCGTTCTACTTTGCGTGGCTGGCGTTCTACAATCAGTTTCTGCTGCTGCCGGCGCTTGCCGTCGCGATTCTGTTGGCCACACGTGTGCTGGACGACGCTCTGATGGCTGAGTTGGTGTCGTTTTGCCGCAGCAGCAGCGACAACTCGAGTGATGGCTCTGTCCACTATGTGATGCCGTCAAGCGCCTTTGTGTTTGGCCTTGCCGTTGTCGCGTGGGGCTTTGCGTTTGCGAAATTCTGGGAGCGACGCAGCGTCTGGTACCAACTCGAGTGGGGGATGAGTGACCAAGACGAGCTCACGCACGTCGACCGCGCCACCTTCCGAGGTGAAGAGAGGCTGAACCCCGTCACACTACAGCGCGACGTGTACTTTTCTGGCCGCAAGCGACTCCAGCGCCAGATCGCGTCCGCTCTGCTGCTACTTGGTGTGGGCATTATCCATCTTGGAGTGTGTCTGCTGCTGTTGTTGAGTCAGGGCGTGCTCTCCAAGTATGTGGGCTTGCGCCTAGCCGTCGGGCTGAGTATGCTGGCCATCGCGCTGTTGGTGCTGTGGAATGGTGACGCCATCTCGTCTGTGAGCAACTACCTGAGCGAGTGGGAAAACTACCAGAACGAAAACGACTTCCAGCAGGGCGTCATCCTCAAAGTGTGCGCGCTGCAAGTCTTCAACTCGTACGGACCGCTGCTGCTCGTGGCTTTCGGGCTGAACCACATCGATTCCGTGGTCTCAGTGTTCCCATTTACTCAGGACCTGGTCTCCGCCTTCCAGCAGCGTATCGCTGTCCACGTCGGCGTCGTCATCCAGCTCCAAGCGCTACTTCTGCTCATCTTCGCCACGCGAATTGGATCCCATTTACTGCTAATGCTTCACGGCCTTCTCCGCGGCAGCTCCCGTGCCAGTGTGAAGCCCAATGCACCTCCTTCCATCGAGGGCGAGCTCGCTTTGCAAGCGTACAGAGGCTCGTATGAGGACTACACGGAGATCTTCGTGCAGCTCGGCCTCGTGGTCATGTTCGCAAGCCTCTTCCCACTCGCCGCAGTCTTTGCGTTCGTGGAATGCGCTCTAGAACTGCGGCTCGACGCCCTGGATCTGTGTCTGTTCCTCCAGCGCCCAACGCCTGCAAAAGCTCACGGCATCGGCCCCTGGGAAGGCTGCATTCGCGTGCTTCTGAAGCTCAGCATCGTAGTCAATCTGGCGTTGCTCTACTTCATGGCCGACAACTACGCCGACTGGAGTTCTGTCCGTCGGGTTGGCGCGTTCCTCGGCAGTGTGCTAGTCACGTGGCTCGCGAGTGAGCTGCTCTGGATCCTGCTGCCATCACGAAGTCGTAATGTGGAAGATGTGCTGGCTCGCCACTCTTTCCTTGTCGATCGTTACTTTGGCGGCGACGACTCCAGGGAGAAGCTAGCCCAGAGTAGCATGCCACCCAGTGAAAACGAGCGCAGAGCTCTCAGCGACCAAGAGATCAGTGGCCATGATGGCCCTGAAGTCGAGGCCGAGATGGACACGACTGGACCGAGCCACTACGAGGAGCGCATGCAGCTTCTGAGGCGACTGGACGTGGCATTGCGCAAGAAGCACGAGCCCATGGAGGGAGATCACGCTGCAATGGGTGTTGGATCGATGCCAGACACCACACCGATGCACAGCCAGCATGAGACGATGGAAGAAGAAGAAGAAGAAGAAGGAGAAGAAGAAGAGAGAGCAGTGGTCGGGTATATTCTAAGAAAACCTCTGGCGGCCCAAGAGATACCCACAACGACACCACGAGTTCCAACTCCGCCTCCAGCGATGGAGACGCCACCACCAGTCGTAGCGTCATCTCCAACCGCCAGTGTGGAGCAGTACTCCCGCACGGTACTGGCTGGCATGCAGGCAATCCACGTAGCTGCAGAGCGCGAGCAGTTTGACTTTGGGCAGGACACTGGCTGGCAGAATCAAGAGCGTGGAGGCGCCGCTGCATCAACCGACACGAGACGCACATCGCTCAGCAGGCGATTCAGTCTCTTCAAGAAGCGTCGCGCAAGTGTCGACGCCACGTCAGCCAGTCCGATTGCCACTGCGGCTGCTTCACCAAGCGTTGCTGCGTCAAGTGCTGTGAGTGTACCAGAATCAACGGCTTCAACGGCGGCTATTGCCAAAGCGACTCCAGTGGCACGGCGCCCTTCTGTGGCCGATCGCCCACGTAGAAACAGCGGACGTGCGGTGGCATCTCAAGCAAGAGACAGTAGCACGGGAGCTCTGCCTGTCGTGCAGCTCTCCGGACTGGAAGCTGTCCACGAGGCCACTCGTCGCAGTCAGTTCGACTTCTCTGCTGATCGTACGTACGACTGGCAGCCCCGATCATCAAGAATGGCAACTAATGATATTCTGTGTATTGCATACAGCGTGGCGTGACTCCACGGACAGCCACCAATCTGCTACGCTCTAGCTAGGGAGCTGACTCTGGTGCTAGGCTTGGGAGCCGCTCGAACCAATAGGTCGCAACGACGGCGCTGGCTTGAACGCGGCATGGAAGGGCACCGGTGTCACGGCCTCGTCTCGATGTTGGTGTTCTCGGATCTCTCGCAGCTGAGGCAGCAAGCCGTCCTGGTCCAAGATCGTTTCTAGTCGCAGCTCTACGTTCGAGCTCTTGCGCGTCGTGTGCGGCAGCCGCGTTTGGAATTCCTGTCACCAGTCCATCAGTGATTAATAGTCAGACAACGCGTATAGTGGAAATGTAAATGTCCTCGTACTGGTTTGGAAGGTGTCGTTGGGGTGCGCGGAGGACTTCTTACGTCTGGCTCGTCCGCTTTCACGAGTTGTGTGGCCGCAAAGCTGCCCACCGACAGTCCGTTTGTGTGGGGAGAACGCCCCGTCAAGGCAGTCGACTCAGTGAAGAAGCCTTCTTGGTCCAGCGCCGTCCGGCTGCGCAGGTCTTGGTTGCTGTGAAGGTGGAACTTGGCGAGGAAGTCGGCATGAGGCGTCTTCCACGAAGCTGAGGGCGACTCGACACGGTGCTGGAAGTCGCTTGGTGGCGCGTACTTGGTCTTGGCGTGGTCATTGCGTCTCGCAGCCTCGGTCTTGAGAGCATACTGGCTCTCGCTCTTCGCCGAAGTGACAAACACGGGCGACGCTGGCCTGTTCGGGTCCTCAGGGACGGCGAACTTGGTCGGGCGGCGGCGAATGTCACGGGCTGCAGTCTCGTGCTGACGCTGCTTGAGCTCCGACTCGACGCTGCGGAATGCGTCGAGGGTCTCGAAGGAGCAGCGTGAGGTGATGGTCACGACGGCGTCGCCATCACTGTGTTCTTGGAACCGTGGCTGTCGCCTCTGGGGCGACAGAGACGGCGACGGCGCTTGCATGCTGACACGCCGAACACTTCTATCACCCGTGACGGGATGCGGACACCACACTCACCAGCGTATTCTTAGCGTCGAGACTGAAGTGGGTGGGCCCGATTGGTCGGAATGGAAACTCATGCAATCCACGACATCGTGTGGTGAGACAGGTGACATGGTATTCAGACAATGGGTACAAGACCCTGCCTGACACTTCAAGATCCATTATCTATTCCGGATCCTGGTTCTTGTCGCTGTCTGCAATAGCTGACACTATTATCTTCTCCACCCCACGTGTTTGGACAGCATCTCGGCTTCGTATCCCTTGGGATACATGTAGGATCTCGCCACGCTCGGGTACGTTGCGTGAAGAAACTGCACGATCTCGAAGTGCTCAATGCACTCGCGGGCTGCCACGCCGATGCACTGATCATATTCTGCGCCGATCGAGTGCAAATACACCACAACGCTCATGTGGCCTGCGTGCGCAGCATCATTCATCGCGTCTGCCGTGTAGCCCTCTGTTCGGTACTCACGGAGCCACTTGACGACATCAAGATGGCCTCCTGCTGCAGCACCATCCATC
>JAADVL010000453.1:0-25692 GCA_023334995.1 Pythium sukuiense
CCACCACCACCACCATCACCACCACAACCACGCGCACAACCACAACATGCTGCCGCTCCCGGCGGCTGTGGACGAGCAGGAACCAGCGGCAGCCCACGTTCAGGACGAGGCGCACCCACTTGCCCAGGCGGCTCCTGTGGACAACCGACCACCGCTGTTTGGTGGAGACGCAGACGATTCGTCCGACGACGAAAGTGATGGTGAGGATGCTCAGGCAATGCCGTTTGCCGGGGTGTTTGCCCGCCATCCGATCGCGGAGCTCGGGCTTCCGCCGCGTGACGACGTTGACCGAGCGGCCGAGGAAGACGTGCTGATGGACGACCGACGACCAGAGCAGGAGCTGCGCCAACGACGACCGTTGCATGCGCCCCGAGGTGAGCAGGACCAGCCAGCAGTCGCTCCACGCATCGCGCCACCAGCTCCACCAGCTCTTCCTCCTCGCAACCGTCCGATGCCTCCGAACAATGACCGTGATGGATGGGATGACGACTTCGAGCACATGGAGATCAACATCGCGATGGATGAGCTACTAGGTCTTCGTGGCGACGTGAACGTCCTGTTCCGCAACGTTTCGTGGCTTCTAGCGTTCAACGGCGCGTACCTCGGACTTTTCGCGTTCATCCCGTACACGTTGGGCAGTACGATTCTGACCGCAAGCATGAAGATCTACTCGGCGCTGCCTCCACCGCCGATGCAAGTGTATCCAGCTGATGGCACCGTGCCTGCGGAAGAGCTTCCTTTTGGATTGTTCTTTGTGCGCACGCTCTCGAAGGCGATCGAAGCTGCGAAGACGAACGGCGATTGCCTCCAGTTGGTCGACTTGTGCACGTGCTTCTTCGGCTATGTCTCCATCTGCTTCACGATTGTACTGTGGCGATGGATGGTGACCACAGCGTCGCCTTTTATCCACCGCCCTCTCATGGGTGGAGTCCTCTGGGCTCTGCGTTGCCTCACGGCGATCGTCAAGGTCTCAACTCTGCTCCTCCTGAAGATGGTTGCGCTGCCGATCGTCCTCGGTATTGGTATCGACATGGCTACTCTTCGACTGTTCCAAGTGACGCTTCAAGATCGCATCGTGTCCTGCTTCGAGAACATGCTCGGCGCGCTGCTGGTCCACTGGGTGCTGGGTATCACGTTCATGCTCTTCATCACCGTGTCAGTGCTCCAGCTGCGTGAGGTCATGCACCCAGACATCCTAGCCAAGGTGATTCGACCACAAGAGGCGCACCCGGACTTGCTACGATCCTTGCTCAGCGAAACGTGCATGAAGCATGCGCGACGCATGATGTTGTCGCTTCTCATTTACGCGGCGCTGCTTGTCGGCCTAGTTTACGTGCCCATCCGCGTGTTCAGCATCGTGACGACGGACGTGTTCCCGCTGAAGCTTCATTTCCAGCACTACATCCCGGAGATTCAAGTTCCAGTGGAGCTGCTCATCGTCCATTTGATCGTGTTGGGAATCCTCGAGCATGCCAAGAACGAAATTGGTCGCTTCCAGCATCTCGGCATGCTGTTCTTCTGCAACAAGCTCGGTCTCACCTCGTATTTGATGCCTCGTGTGAAGATTACGTGGGCGAATCGAGGCGGTGAGTTTGTGTTGGGTCCACCGCCACTACACTTCCATCCACAGCACGCCATGCCGCCAGAGGAGTTGCGCATCCACGGCCGTCGCTATTTGCCTTGGCATGAAGATGGCCTCGAGGACCAGCAGCCTCCTGAATACCAACTGCTTCGCCGTCGATTCCCGAAGAAGTTCCTGCACGCCCGAGTCGCGACGCTCGCGTTCATCAGTTGGTTTGTCTTGGTGGCAACAATGGGCGCGATCATCTTCGGCACATTCTTCCTTGGTCGTGTGTGTATGGGTCCGTTTGAGCGCCTGACTAGCATTTCTCACGACCCCCTCGCATTGGGTGCTGGTGTCCAAATCGTGTGGTACATTGCGAACGGGCTGAACGCACTGAACATGGTGACGCTCCCTGAAGATCAAGTCGAGCCAGCACTCGTTCGACGTGGCTACTGTGTCAAGAACATGACGCCAGGCAATGCGATCGCCAGCGTTGTTGGCTGGGCGTTCGTGTGCCCGCTTCTTGTCGGATTCATTCTCTCGGCGTGCTTCCCAGCGGCGAAGGCGACGTGGTTTGAGGTGCGTCGAACTACCCACGATCCTTCTCTGTGAGCTGTTTCACTGACCGTCTGTTGTGTTGATGTTCACAGAGCTTTTGGTTTGGCTACCTCGTGTTCAACTTGGCTGTGTGGTTTGTGTGCTGCTTCACACTCAAGAGAAACCGGCGGCGACGACGCAACCGCCAGGCCGCACCACTCGACGACGACTTTGATGCCGGCTTCGATGATTTTGACGAGCACGAAGACATGCTCGACGAGATGATGGAGGACGATCTGTTTGAAGACGAAGAGTTCGTCGACGGAGAAATCGAAGACGACGTGGTGAATGGCGTGCTGGCTAACGACAATGGGGCGCGTGCCCCTGAGGGCGATGCTGAGCCGGATGGTATCATCGCCGCGATGAGGAAGAGCTACAAGCAGATCATGTTCAACGTCCGCGTCCACGACAACGACGCCGTGCGCCTTCGCCAAGACAACATCGGCGACCGTTGCTTCGACGTGAAGCTGTTCATGGAGTTTGTGCTGTACCCGATCGTCGGTACGCTGCTGTCGATCCTCGTGGTGTGTTGGATCCAGTCCACCGCGCTGCTGTTCCTGTGGCCGTCAGCTTCGCAGTTGGAGAGCACAGCTTTCCCCCTGTGTGCTCTCGCCACGGCCTCCCTGTTTCTATTGACACGATCCGGCTCCACCGTCAAGATGTGGACCAGCAACTTGGCCGAGTCGATCCGCAACGAGCGATATCTCATCGGCCGCGAGCTCCAGGACATGGCGCGATGAATGAACCTCCTCGACCTCCCAGTGCGTCCAAGTAGATCCACATCCCATGTAGCCAGCCTCTCACCCGCCTTAGATATACAGTAGTAGAAGGCCCGTAACCATTGTCTCGATCCCATTCATGGACACTTCAACTTGGTCGGCTTTTTGAGTCGTCATTGTGTTTCAAAACACGGTGCGTTTCATACCTGGTTTTGATAAATTTCCTCGAATTCGATGAGATTCGATTCGTTTGTCTCGTCGACTATCACCGAAGTCGGCCGGTCTAACCTTGCAAGCCTAACCAAGGACCGACACCACCACCGATCTTATCTCCGACCGGAGCTCTTCACTCGAGCAGCTCAACTCCCAATCCACGACCACCACTCCATCAAAGACACTATGCGCCGGGTGATTGAAGCCTGTACGTCGCTGTCGCTGCCCAGCGGCTTCCACAAGGAGCGCGTCCAGTGGCTCTACGACGGTCTGGCCACGACCACAGGAAAGGCGGCCGCCAATGCATCCCCTGTGTCTCCATCCGGAAAGAAGTCGACAGCATCCAAGCCGAAGAGCAAGTACTTGTTGTACTGGATGCAGACGTCCGTGCGGTCGCGATACAATTACTCGCTCGAGTATGCTGTGGCACTGGCCAACGCGCTTTCGCTGCCTCTCCACGTCGTGTACATGCTGTCGGACAGGTCGGTCGTGCCTGCGTCCTACGCCCCACGCGATCCGAATGCGTTTGGCGTCGCGACTGAACGCCACGCCAAGTTCGCACTCGAAGGACTGGAAAGCGTGGCCAAGGCGCTGGAGCAGCGAGGCCTGAACTTCCAGGTCTTCCACCACCACCACGAGGCGTCTGCTAGCCGAAAGCCGATTGAGTTTTGGACGGAGACCGACGAAGATGATGAAGATGACGAAGATGAAGACGATGAATCTTGCCCCAGCCGCAGTGATCTGCTTGATCTGTGTGCACGCGACGCTGCGCTTGTGATCACGGATCGCCCGTACTTGCGTCCGTACAAGGACGCACTCGCCAAGTGTGTGGCGGACGCCAAGGCCAAGTCGAGAGAGTGGGGTGTCGTGCAAGTAGAAGGCGATGTGGTGGTCCCAGTCGAACAAGCGAGTCAAAAGGAAGAGTACGCGGCACGCACGATCCGACCAAAGATCACAGCCCAGCTGAAGAAGTATCTGGTGGCACTGCAGCACGCGGAGCTCAAGGACGAATGCCGGACAGCTGGAAAGCCTTCGGCTCATGAAGACAAACTCACATCACTCGACGTCCTCAAGCCCAGCGAAGTGCTGAAGCACTTGGATGTGGACCGCACCGTCGGTGGCGTGAGCATGTTCATTGGTGGCGAAGACGCCGCGAAAGAAACGTGCCGCGTCTTCCTTGAAGAGAAGCTTGGACGATACGCGACTGATCGTAACGAGCCAAGTGGCGACGGCGGTAGCAACCTCAGTCTGTACTTGCGCCACGGCCACATCAGTCCAGTGGACGTCGCACTGCAGGCCAACAAAATCACGAGCTCCAAGGAAGGCAAGGAGTCGTTTCTGGAAGAGATGATCGTGCGTCGTGAACTCGCCATTAACATGTGCGTATTCAACTCGCATTACGACACTATGGATTGTCTGCCCGAGTACGCGGTGATCACACTGAAGGAACACGCCAAGGACAAGCGGGAGCATCTCTACGACGTCCACCAGCTCGAGCAGGGCAAGTCATTCGACGTGTACTGGAACGCTGCGCAACTAGAGATGGTCCACACGGGACGCATGCACGGCTACATGCGTATGTACTGGTGCAAGAAGATCCTGGAGTGGACCAAGAGCCCGCAGCTCGGCTTCCGCATCGCGTTGTACCTCAACAACAAGTACGCGCTCGACGCGCCAGACCCGAACTCGTACACGGGCATCGCGTGGTCCTTTGGGTGAGTTGTTTGCTAGTTGGATGTGTTGGCTTGAGTGGCGTAACTGATGCTGTTCGTGTGTCTGAACTCGATCAACAGCAAGCACGATCAAGGCTGGAAGGAGCGTCCGATCTTTGGCAAGGTGCGGTACATGAACGAAGCCGGACTCAAGCGCAAGTTTCGCATGGACGCGTACGTCATGATGATCAAGCGACTGGCAGCCTCTGGGCCCACGACCGGTCTTGCTGGGGCTGCAACGTCCAGCCTGGATGGTTTTGTCGCGGCTATCAAAGAGAAGAAGCCAGCGAAGACGAAGGCGTCAGCGAAGTCGGCGGTGAAGGCGACGACAACAACAGGAAAACGGTCAAAGAAGAGTGATGAGCCCGCAGAGGAAGAGGAGGACGTTGCGGCGTCCATGGCCAAGAAACGCAAGGGACTGGATGCGTACTTTGCCAGCAAGAAGTAGTAAAGTAGCGATTCCCCTCGTATTTTTGCCTGTAATTGATTCAACACGAACAGATCCGAGGGTATCAATGCTGTCCAATATTTATAGCTGCTTGTTCGCGTGTCACGATAGTTCTCCATTGAGATGCTCGCAAACTCACAGAGCCCAGTCGCTCATATCGATCAGGTATGGCGAGCACAACAGCCACACCGTCGGAGGGGCCAGTCGACCTGGTGTCCACGCGGCCAGTTCTCCGTGTCAACACGTCTCTGCCTCCAGCTCCTCTCCACTCACGCAAGTCGCTCCCGAGTCAACGATGTGCATCGCCGTCATCACTTCGAGCGTCTTCGGGGGCTTCTGCAATTTCGAAGCGGACATCGCTACGATGCGTGTCGCCAGCCACTAGCTCCATCACTGCCTCTGATCGTAGCTCATGGCTACTGTCGCCTAGAGCGTCGCCAAGCGCAAGTCGCCCTGTCATGCCCTCACCACCTATAACGATGGAGCTGTATTTCCGACTGCTGAAGAAGTCCCACGTACTTGACCAGCTTCTGGAAGTGAGCTCACACCTGGAAGCGCAGCAGCATCATCTCCAGAAGCTCGAAGCTGACCGTGCGAAGACCGCGAGCGTCCAGGAGTTCGCGCTTCTCGAGCTCGAAACCTACAAACGCAAATTTGTTGAGGCCCAGACATTCATGCTCGAGCTCGTGGAGAGTATGGCAGCCGTGAGTATCAAAGAGAGCGAGCTCCAGCGGGGCACTGGCTCAAACGAAGCCATGCAAATCGCCCGGGACACCAAAGAAGAACGTGTGATGCAGGAGCTTCAAACGACGATGAGCAAGCAACTAGACGGGAAGGCAGGCGAAGCTCGTGGAGGACGAAGCCTCGAATCCAGCGCCTTACGATCCGTGGGCTTGAAACTCGTCGAGCAGCTTTCGACGGTGTGCGTTGACTACGAGAATCAACTCGTGAAGAGCGAGGCCGAGCTCAGCCGCGCGATGCACTCGGCGTGAGTTACTCTGGTGGGAGGTAGAGTAGGGATGCGACTATTGACTGCTCTTGGTGGACTGATGTAGATACAAAGACAAATGTCTGGCCAAGTTGAAGCACTACGAGACGATGCAACGCCAACACGACGACGAAACCGTACGCCCTCAGGACAGACAAACAGCGTCGTCTACTGTGCGAGCGCCCACTGACTTGAGTAACTCTGCTGCCCACAGAAAGAGCTCACGACTCGTATCGAGTACCTCAAGCACCAAACCAGTGAGCTCCACGGTGAGATCGACGACCAACGCGACGAGATCGCGCAGCTCAAGCAAACCAATGGCGCCCTGCACCACACGATGGACCAGCAGAGCTCGGCAATCGAAAAGGTTTGTCCCTATTATGCACGATATGATGCCCATCAAGGAGATCCACGGTAGTGACTCGTATGGATATGTGCTGTAGTTTGGAGCGGAACTCAAGAGCGAACTGCGGAAACGCTACGGGTATGCGTGTTCCTCTTATCCATTACGAGAATCCCCTTGCTCACGTGTGCTGTTTGGCTTCCAGCCTAGTGCCAAGTGTTCTGGACGCTCGATGGCACGAATACTTTCCTGGATGCGCTGCTCCTGAGTGAAGAGGCGACGAGAAAGCAGAAACACGAGTCCGTTTTGTGAATCAAAGCGGTTTGTGTGTTTTATAATGACTTACGGAGCAAAGCAACAAAACGAAATCTCCTCTCTCCCTGTTCACACTACTCGACATCTTGAGCACGTCAGCCAGGTGCCTGCTCTTCTCCCCCGACTCGAGCCATTCTCCTCGACTCGACTCGACTTGCTACCGACCTATCCATCCTCCTCACCCACGAACAAGCTCTCCTTCGTGGCTGCCTTTTTTTTTTACTTTTTCAGGCCCTTGAGCATCTTCTGTCGACGCCCCGTCGAGAGCTTGTTTTGTACGAGGAATGGCGACTGGATACTTGCAAACTTGTCCTCGTTGCCAGCGGCCGTGTCCAGCGCGCGGTCGCCGCCCGAATTCACGACGCTCCGGTTCAGACTGCTTTGCTGGCGCATCAAAGACGACGCGAGTACACCACCAGGGGTGGGTAGGGAGTGCGACGCGGCAGCCTGCATCGGCGGCTGGCTGCGGGCGTAGTGCGGTGCTTGGAGCTGTGAGGAGCTCAAGTCACCGCCACGGTTCTGTCGCCATGTGTGTGAGCCAGACTGTTGAAGTTGGCTGGCCGCTGGTAGCGAGGATGGATGGCCGTGAGGGGCGCTTCCATACTGCATGTTTGGCGGCTGCATGCCCGACGAGGAGCCACCACGCTGCGCGCTCTCTACTCTTGCTTGGAACTTCAGCGTCACGGGCTTTGGCATATTCTTCAGCATAGTCATCACTTCATCGAACGTCTTGTCCCGCACGTGGACGCTACGTCCGTCGACAGAGACCAGCGAGTCGCCAACGACCGAGTTTGGTAAGTGGGCAGCACTGCCGTTGCCGGTTACGCGTGTGATGTACGGGTAGTCGCTCGTGTTGTCAGCTCCGCGCAAAGAGAGACCCAGAGGCGTGCCGTCTTGCCACACGACATTGTAGTAGTGGATCCCAGCCTCTTCGTGAGCGGACGGCTTTCGGCCTCGCGTTGGTGTGTCCGTGAGACGACCGCGTGGGTCGTGTGCTGCCGCCCCCGATCCAACCGGGATCGACGACGTCGATTGTGCGAAACCATGCTTCTCCGACGGTCGTCTCTTGAAAAACAACGTCACGGGTCGCGGCGTACCCTTCAGCTGAGCGACAATATCCTGGAAGTTGAGACGCATGACATCGATGTCGTTGATGTGCGTGAGGTAATCTCCGATACAATCCTGCGACAGTCGCGACGCAGCGCCCGCAGAGGCAATGCGCTTGATGTACGCTCCCGTTGGAACGTCTTCTCGTGCATCGATCGTGAGACCGAGCGGTCCGTCGCCCCACACAACCTTGTAGTTGTCTCGAATCTCGTCTTTGACAATCGCCGACGGCGCTCTCGCTGGAACCGGCACTGGTGCAGGTGCTGGTGGTGGGGCCGAGTACGGCTTTGGTGGCGACTGCACAGGGGAAGAACGAGACGAAGCCGCTGATGCAGCAGACTGCGTGCTAGGCGTTCGTGTGATCTCTCTCACTGGTGGAGGAGGAATAGCGGACACCTCACTCACACTCTCAGCCGCCGAGCGGAACCGCAGCAGCACGGGCTTTGGTGCTGACTTGAGGTACGCAACCACGTCCTCAAACTGCATACCGGCGGTCGAGATGTCGTTCATGGTCTCCAAGAAGTCACCGATCTGCGCGCTCTCGATACCAGCCGACGTGCCCGTACCCGTAACCTTCTTGATCACTGGCAGGTCCTCCTCCTCCATGCCAGGGATGATCGTGAGACCCAGTGGACCTTCACCCCAGTTAACGACGTACGTCGCTGGCCGTGACATGCTGGTCGACGAGCCGTTTTCGCTGACCTTGCGAGCAGCTCCGGTGTCCGCCTCGTCGTCTTCACCGCCCGCAGCCGACGGACCACCGACACCACGGAACTTGAGCTTGGCAGGCAGCTGCACCTTCTTCAGGATCGACATGGACAGCGAGCAGCCCAACTGGATCGTGTCGATGTTGTTGATGGCCACGAGGATGTCGCCGATAGCAATGTTCTGCTTCACCGCGACCGAGCCCGACTTCTTCGTGAGTCGGTTCACGATCGGCACCTTCTGGTTCGCGCAGTCGTCCTTGAGAGTGACGCCGAGCGGGCCATTCGACCACGTCACCGTGTAGTCGTGGACCTTCCCGCTGTTGGGCTCCGCGGCCTCAAACTTGAGAATCAATGGCGAGGCAAAGCCCGCGAGGATGTCGGCCAGGTCGTCTTCGGTCTGCACGTTCTCGTCGACCTCGCGGCCGTTGACCGACAGCAGCGCGTCGCCCTCAGCAATGTGCGAGAACGACTCGTCGCCGTCCACTTCGATCAGCTTGTTCCAGATGCCCGTGGTGTCGTTCTTGGCGAACACCATGCGTGGCAAGAAGCTGTGCTTCCACACGACCACGCGCAGCGCCTCGAACGCGCGGCAGGCGTTGTTCCACGACGACTCCTTCGACGCGCTGCGCAGTCGCGACTCATCATCGCCCGCAGCGCCGCTCATGCCACCGGGTCCGTACGACCCGCCAAAAGCCGACTCCTTGCCTTCCGCCTGCGGGTTCGCGGCAAAATCCGAGCCAGAGGCCGTCGCAGCCGCTGCTGCGGCCTGGAACTTGAGCAGCATGTCGGAGCTGCTCTGGGCCTCGAGACTGTGGCCGTTCTTCTTGACGAACGCGCTCATAAACTCCGAGTTGGACAGCTCCTTCTGGAAGCGCTCGCGCATCTCCATGATGATCCGGTTCATCTCGTCGTCGCGCCAGTTGGCCTTCTCCTCGCGCATACGCTGCTCGATGGCCTGCGCGATGCGGTTCTCCTCCTGCTTCTTCAGACGCCGCATGATCTTCTCCTCGATGCGCTTCTCGATCTCCGAGTCCAGCATCACGCGGCCTCCGCCTCCTCCGCCTCCTCCGGCGTCCGCGCTGTCCGTGCGCGTCATCTTTCGCCGACCGCCCTTGCCCTTGCCTTTGCCCTTACCTTTGCCCTTGCCCTTCTTCGGCTTGACCTCCTCTTCCTCCTCTTCGTCGTCGTCATCTTCGTCGCTGTCCGTCTCATAGTCATCCGAGTCGTCGTCCGAGTCCGACTCGTACGATTCCGAGCCAGAGTCCGCTGCATGACAATCAATCAATCAATCAGTCCCCAA
Source organism: Pythium sukuiense (assembly GCA_023334995.1). Lineage (NCBI taxonomy): Eukaryota > Oomycota > Peronosporomycetes > Pythiales > Pythiaceae > Pythium > Pythium sukuiense. Next base: position 10,014 of record JAADVL010000453.1, read on the forward strand.
AAAAACGAATAAGACGGATCCATCAATCAATGATTGATTGATGGATGGATGGAGGCACGTACAGTCCGAGTCGTTGAACTTGGAGCAGCGCAGGTTTCGACAGCGGAGACGATGCGCGGAGGCGTGGTGCATACCGCATTCCTACAGGGAGACGTACAGATACGGTGAGGATCCAAAAGCATGGATTGATGCGGACAGAGGAGCGGCTGGACGCACCCTGGAGCAGTAGAAGATCGAGCCACAACCGCTCATACACGGGATCTTGGCGCCGTCGGCACCGCAGTTGCCACACGGCTCCATGCTCTGCAGCGCCATGAGCAAGTCGTCGTCGTCATCGTCGTAGTTTTGCTTCGGCATGGCGAATAAGACGGCTGGCTAGTCCCCAAAGTCGATGATTGATGTTGTGCGAGTGATCGATGTTTCGGGGGGAAAGGAAGACTTGATGCGACGCTATTTGTCAATCCTCGATCTCTGCCGAGTGAGTGAGCCGCTCCTTCCCTTTCGAGTCAATTACGCTCCACGAAACGCCGACAATGCGATGCAAAATCGATGCGATGTGATGCGAGAAGTACGCGTTCAGCCGACGTCGTACGCTGTGTGGATCGCGCCGACTTCGCGTGGGGAGCAAGGTCCGGCCGTGTGGGAAGGCGTGTGTCTGTAGGAAAGGGGGGAAGTTCGCGCAGCGTGGGATGGAGATCGTGCGCCGCCACCGTCCCGTTCCGAATGGAGTCGCAGTCAATCAATCACTCGCTCGCGAGGCCGCTCCTCTCCGACGATCAATGCAACGAGCAAGCGAACGTGCGAGGCACTCTCTTTTTCTGCTCGGCTCTCGCTCACGACACCACACCCCGAACCCGAGAAGACAGAAAGAAAGAACTCGCGAAACCACACGCGTATCAAGTCTCGCAGTGCAACGAGGGACCGCGAGGGACACGTACCCAGCGGCGGTGGCTAGAACGGGGTAGGGCAATAGTGTAACCCCGTCTAAAGTGATGATGCCGACCGAAGGATTGCGCTATTTGGACTGGAGAGCAGTGAGTTCAGAACGATACAAGTGCGTGATCTGAATATCTTTCTGGACCAAGAGCTCTAGTTTCTCGCATCGGACGGATTGATTGATCATGCGCCTCATGATGATGCCTACAGTGTACGGGTAGCGGACGGCGTTCATCACGGGTGGACTCATGGCATGCTGCATGTTTGAAATGTGTGAAGTGCCTGGGGACATGAACAGCACTAATGCCGCCGCCTCGGCTGCGAAGAGTTAAACCGTTTTATCGGTTTAAAAAACGAAGGCTACGAGTGAAAGTGGATGGAGGCAGCCAACTGACTGACGAGTGCCGTGTCTGTCGGGGCATGGAGAATAACTGCAGAGTCGCTGGCAAAGAGCGGCCAGCCTCGACGAGGATCACTGCCTCAGTGAGTGCCGTCTTCAGGACTGGACGAGACGGTCCCTGCATCGGCTACAAACACACCAGAGCCCAGCTCAGATCGCTGTGACACCGAGGAAAAGAGAGAGAAGACTTTGGAAGGATAGGATGGTGTCGGAGTCGACGGAGCCGACGTCGACCCTGTGTGGGGTCTCTCGTTCACACTGGCGTCAGTCTGCCAGCGTGCAGTAACCCTCGTAACCCTCAACCAGAAAAAGTTTCAGATTGGGCTTCAAGTACTACCCTAAGTCTTCTCTAAAGTACGAATCTCAGGAGCTCCGATCCAACGACCGAAGGGATCTGAAAAGTGATACGGTGGCGATGGCGGACAACAGCAACAATGTTGCCGCCGGTAGCGACGAGCAGGTCGACGCCGAGGAGCTCGTGGCGCTGATCAAGGCCATCAAGTTCGCGTATGAGGACTACGGCTACAAGCGCGTGCATGACCAGATCAAGACCCACGGCGGCAAGTTCGCGCGCGTGCCGCTCAAGCGTGTGAAGAAATACATGCAGAAGCTGGGTCTGGCGAACACGCAGGAGGAAGTGGGTGAGGCCAGTGAGCCAGCGACACCTGCAGAACCAGGTTCTGGGCCTGTGGATTTGAAGACGCAGGCCAAGGCGTCGGCAAAGGGCGGTGCGATCCAGCTCATGACAGTCGGCGGCAAGTCCAAGTCCCAGCGTCCGACGCAGGCGGATTCCACTGCGGCGGCGGCTGCTGCGGCGAAGAACGACGTGTGGTTGCCGGTCAAGCTGGATGAGCCAGCTTCGAAGAGCAAGCAGTGGCCGTACCAGGCAGTGATTCGTATGACAGGCAGTGAAGAGGGCGACGCGTCGGGGGCCATGGGCGAGATCTACAAGATCCAGGTCGCGATGGAGGCGAATGGCACATTGAGTAACGTGCAGCCTATGCTCGTGTACAACAAGGCGCGCAACCGCAAGACGTTCCTGCACACGGACTCGCCTGCGTACCATCCGGTGCAGAGTCTGATCAAGGCGCGGGGTTTCAACGGTGTCGTGGGTGGCGCCAAGGCGTACTTCTGGGGCCGCTACCGCGCAAAGGACGACATGTTGTACATCAACACGGCCGAGCTGGCTCCGTTCCAGCAGTGGTAGATGTGTGGTTTATGAGGATATGGTAGCAATAGGAAAGCATTGCCAATGATAAAGAAAACACGATGTGTCGCCAGCTCTCTTGAGGGGGCCAATAGCCAAGCAACCGCACATTCAACCAGCACAAACTGCTCATCACACTCGCTGCTTCGGCGTCCGTCAGGTTCAAACGTCGGTGAGTTCTAGTCATCGCTCCGCACGCCCCACCTTCTCAACCACTTGGATCGAGACATCACTCGTTCTTCTTCTCGTGCGGGGCCGTCGCAAACCATCCCGCTACTGACCGCGAAATCGTCGTCCAGATCGAGTCTGTAGCACACGCTTCTACGATCAGATAGACACACAAGTACGTCAATTTTTCAGTTTCAATGCAATCAAACACATCCACCACCTCACGGACAAACCTTGCGGCTTCTTGGACTCGCTCGGCGACTTGGGTCGTTCGCCATACATTCTTCGGCGTATGACCTCGACCTCTTCGGGCGTGGGAATCCTCACGAGCACGTGGATCGCCTCTGGTGCCGAGTTGACACGGATGTAGTCTTTGATGCGCTCGCACGGGTTCATCCACATCTCCTTTGTCAGATACATGGCCTTCACTTGCTCATTGCCGCACGACAGCTCCACGTAGTCGAGGTGCTTGGTGGTCAAGAAGGCGTTGCCAGCCATGTCAAACTGTCGTGCTTGGTACACATCAAGAAGGAATGCGGCGCACGGAAGATCGACATGCTTGGGCATCAGGCCTATGAGCCAGGCGACTGAGTTTTTGCCGCCAACATTGATCGTGAAGACGCGCTCGTCACCGACGATCGCGCAGCGCACAAGCACCATGGCCGAGTTAACGCTTCAAAGTAGTAAAGTGCCTCGATTGATTGTGGCGTGACGAGTGACATGGCGAAGAAACACTCGTCCCATTTCAACTGTGCAACGGGAACCTTCCCGGACGAGTGAGGCTTCATGACTAGGACAAACTCATGCTGCAAACGTGCTTCATTACAGTAGTACATCGCTGATTCCGAAATACGTTGGGTTGCGGACGGCGTTGACAGTCCTCCACGATCAAGGTTTTATCGTGACGTAGGCAGGCCGGTGCCGAATAGCCCTCCTTCGTCGTCACTTTCGTCACTGTCACTGTCGTCGTCAGCACCAAAGAGCGAGTTGTATTGCTGTGGTGGTCGGATGACAGCAGTGCCTGCAGAAGCAGACGCCACGCCGAAGAGACTGCTGCTCGAGGTGCTGCTCGTAACTGGCGTTGGCACTGGCGCAGGAGCAGGAGCTGGCTGAGAAACAGAGTGATGCGTGGATGGCCCACCGAATAGGCTTTCCGAATCATCGGATGCTCCGAAGAGACCGCCGGATGAAGCGCTGTGAGCCACAGGAACTGGCGCAGGAGATAGAGTGTAGATCGGAGCAGGAGCTGGCGCTGCTGGCGCTGAGACTGCGGTCCCGTACACCACAGCGGGCTTCGGCTTGCTGCTTTCGTCATCGGACCATTCGCTGTCGCTCGAATCGTCATCGTTAGCGACGCTGCCGGCTCCAAACAGAGATGCACTTGGTTGGCGAACTGGAAGCGGCACACCCACAGGGGATGGCGCGGCAGGTGCTGGAGCACCGAAGAGAGATGGAGTGGAAACTGGTGCTGGGCTTGGAGTTGGGACCAGAGCTGGAGTTGAAGCTGGGGCTGGCGTCGGAGCTGCAGCTGGAGGAAACGATACCTCGGAGACGTTGAGGTTACCCAGCGACGCCTCGACAGCAGCCGTGCTTGAGAACAACGCCGGCGTTGGTGCAGGCTGCACTAACGTAGCCGCTGGCGTGCTAGCGGCGGAAAGTTGTGGCATTGGCGTGGCAACTGGCGCAACACTTGTCGCTTCACCGCCAAAGAGGCCAGAGATGGAGTCACTGGTAGTCGAAGGTCCACCGAACAATCCGCTCGGCTCCTCTTGCGAGACAGGCGCTGGCACAGGCAACGAAGCCACCGCGGATGGGGATGGCTGCGGTTCTGCCTCGGCGTAGACTGGAATCGCTGGGCCTGGGATCTAGTTAGCACAAGACATTCGTAAGAGGATGAATACAGAAGCTAACACTTCACGAAAGCACTCACTCGCACAGCTCCCGGTGGTGGTCGCGTTGGTCCGCGACGCTTGGGTCCTGCAGCTCTTGACATTGTTGCCTATCAACAGCAGCAAGGTCGTCAATTCCACGCAAGAGGACATAACATCAAATACGCGAAGTTTGCAAGCGTACATGCGAGGCTTCTAGCGAGGCAGCGGCAGATGCCGACTCTTCCGCTTCGTTGCTGGCCGCGTCCGACGGCGACGGCGCCATGCCCGGGATACGCGTGCCGAACTTCGCAAGTCCTGGCATTGGAATCGCAGCGCCCATACCAGGCATGGCGATTCCCATGCTGCCGTGCGTCTGCGCGTACTGTTCTCCGGTCGTCATGATCGAGTTGCCGCCACCGGTGCCGCCGCTTGGCTTGCGGAAACCACCACTAGTATGCAGCCAGAGGAAAGTCAGTCAACCACACTGCTATTGGTGGCCAGCAAGGAATCGATGCAATTGACGTACGGTGGTCCGCCCGTTCGGAACGGGTTCACATTGATGCCCAGGCTTCCCTGGAGCTCCTGGATGCGGTTCGACGTACGTCGGTTGCCCGTCGCATTCGCATCAACAGCACTCGCAGTGCTGCTGTCACTGGCACTCTCACTGCTCTCCGACGCAGGCGTAAACGCCGCCCCACTAGACCATGGAGACGAGCTCGCTGTCGGTGCTGGAGCTGCGGCAGGAGGCTCATCCACCGCCGGCGTCGACGACACGTACGACGGCCGATTGATCGCAATGGGCACCGGCGTCGGCACAGGCCCTCCGCCAGCCGCTGCGCTCTGCTGCTTCAGCCGCGCAATGCGCTCAGCGATCGAGGCGCGTGGCGCCGCCGCCGCAGGAGCCGCAGTTCCGTTTCCAGAGGCCGCCGTGGTTGTCGTCGACTCGCTGTTGCTGACGCTGCTGTTGTTCTCAAACACCGGCACTTGGACGCTTGCGCCGCCCTCCTTCGCACGGCGCCTCGCGAGGATCGCCGCCAACTCGTTCGAGGCCATCGTGGATGCTGGAGAGGCCTGTAGGGGAGCTATGTAGCCGGTCAAGTGGACAGCTACGCCCTTGATCTAATGTTCCGTGTGGCTCGGTGTCTTGTCGAAGCCCCCGGCACGCGATCTGGCTCGGAAACTCAGAGAAATGTGGCACATTGTACCACAAAAGTGGTACACTTCAACCCAAAGCGGAGCAGCTCCCCACATCGATACTTCAACTGGCATCATCACCATCATGACGGGAAAATGGAACCATGGCATCCATCGAGTGAGGAAGGGGATGGAAGGGTGAGTGAGTATGTGTGTACTGTACTGTATGGTCGCTCAAAACTCTGGGTGGGTGTATTGGATTTGATTTTGTTCAGTGTGGTTCCTACAATGAGGCGCGGGGGTCGAGAAAGGCGCCGCGGCTCATGTGGACCGATTGCGCGACCGTCTCAGAGCCTTGAGCTGCTCGCACGCAGGCATTTTCATCTCGAGCGCGGCTCGCATTTGGGCCTCGCGGTCGTCCGAGTTCGCGTTGCGGGCGCGGTACATGAGTCGCTTCTGCTTCATCTTGAGGCTCTCGCAGCTCTCTGCCAGACGCCCCAAGTGGTGCTGCTCGACCATTTGCTCGACGTGCAGCAGGTCTCGCCAGTGGTTCGTGTACTTGCGCTCGAAGTCGCGCTCGACGTAGTAAGGGATGCCCTTGGCCACGCTGTTCATCTGCGTCGCACGCTCGACGTTGTACTGCTGCGTGGGGTGCATGCTGTTCAACAGACAGACAATGTCAGCCCCCATCCGAGGCAATCGCCCTGAATATCATTCGACAATGTTCTCACCTGAACGGCATCTCAGGCGCGCTTGGCATGGAGAAAATCGACAGCATGAAGATCAGGAGCAGTGGGAGGAACTGCAACAGCGATCCCCGCTGTTCGGCTTCTCCCTGGCGGCGCTGCTGTTGCTGCGGACGCGCCTGACGAGGCCGGAAGCCACCGCCGAAGAACATGTTGAAAATCTCCTCTGGGCTGATGTCGTCGTCCTGGTACCGACGTGTACGCGTTTGGTGCGTGGTCTCCGGGCGGTCCCCGACACGGTCGTAATGCGCACGCTTGTCTGGGTCGCTGAGGATCGTGAAAGCCTTGCCCACTGCCTTGAACGCATCCTCTGCGCCTGGCGCGCTGTTCTTGTCTGGGTGGAGTTTAAGCGCAAGCTAGAAGAGAGGGCATGTCAGTTAGGCAATCGTGTGTCAGATCCCACTCATCACGTAGCATGAGTACCTTGCGGTATGCCTTCTTGACCTCATTGTCGTCCGCACTCTTGGCAACGCCCAGCACCTCGTAGTGGCTCTTGCAAGCACGGATCTTGTTGACAATCTGCTGCTGCTCCGGTGTGAATGGCCTCATAGGCTCGCTTTCAGACGCAGAGCTGGACGCCGCCGTCTCTCGTCGACGCATGCCCTCGCTCGCTGCAGCCGCAGGCGTCGACGAGCTTCCAGCAGACCCTCCAGCCTCCTCCTTGGCGAGCTCCGCCTGGGCTCGCTCCCGCATAGCCTCCACGCCAGGCAGCGGGAACATGCGGTGCGATTTGTCAAAGAACTTGATGGCCTGGCGGTACTTGCCCTCGCGCAGGAACTTCTTGGCGATATCGCGGCATTTCTCGGCCTCTCCTTTGTTCATCTCCATGGCGACCAAGAGGACGTCGCTCTTGACTCTCAACAAAGCGGCACAGAGATAGTTTCTCTACTCAGGAATGCACAGCCAAGACTGGTCTCTATGCGCGGCGGGAATGCGCGCGAGGGCCGAGGTGTCCGTACTCGCGTGGAGGAAACGTCACCGGGTCAAGGCGGCTTACACGTTTGGTGTGCCACCTGTCCAAACTGAGGAGCTCAGGGACAGCATGCAGTAAAGGAGGTTCATGAACTGTATATTCCATTAGACAGGTTCGTCCTAATCTAGGACTTCGGGTGGAAGAAGGCCAACAGCGTGCCGCGTTGCGGGTTTTTGCCTGTCGGTTTTTTGGGTGACGACGTCGGTTTCTTCGCTCGCTTGGGTGACTGTGCTGGGTGTTTGGGTGGTGAGCTGCGTTTTGTACCCATTTGCGACAGCAATGTGGATGCTGGGATGAAGGACGGATGAAGTGGCTTCGTGGGCTTGGATGGACTGTGCTGGCTAGCGGTGGAGGAGGAGTTTGTACCAGCAGTCGAGGCCGAAGCTGCCTGCGAGGCGATGAGGATGTCCTCTGCCTGTTGGACCATGTGCTGCTGCTGGAAGAGGAACTTGATGGGCGAACGGAACTCCTCCGAGCGATGTGACTTGAACGGAGACCTCGTAGAGACTGGAGAGCCTACGGCAGAATTGCCATTGGCAACGTCAGGTTGAGATCTTGTTGACATCTCATCTAGCGAAGTAGTGGCTGAGCGACTGTGGGACTGCGAAGTTGCCCTTGGTTCTCCTTGGGTTGAGACAGGAGTTGTGGCCTGAGGCGTGCTCGGGACTGCTGCTCGTGGACTCGTCACGACGTCTGGTTGAGATGGAGGCCTTGACGAAGTTTTGGATCCTTCTGCACTTGGAGTACTTGCGGCAAAGAAGGACGTGATGTCCGCTACAAAGATGGCAGCACTGCTGGTAAAAGCTTCATCGCGAAACACTGTAATTGGGCCACGAACCTGCGTGCTTGATATCCACCTTTTTCGAACAATCTTCGCTTTGGAACTTGGTTGATCCCACTGAAAGCACACACACCACCCATGAATTGCATGCTTGGAATGTAACAGGTGAGTTCTTGGCTTACCCTTCCGGTCGACTGGATGGTTTTTCAGGTCCTCACCACGGTATCCTACCAGCAGCTCACGGAGACTGTCGAATTTGGCTTCTGACAGCCATCGCGTAGCGCCTTCGTCTGTAAGGATGACCTAGAAGGTTGTTTGTCAACAGCAAGCAAGGGCCGAGAGCTATCATAACACTCACTGGCATCCGCGTGTGCATCCAGCTCATTTCGGGTGACGCCTCACTCGTCAATATAGTGTACGTGTACATTTGCTCGCCTTCTTCATTCTCCCAGGTATCATACAGGCCAGCAAACTGATACGCGAACACGGTAAGTCAACCATGAGTGTGCACCCTCGATTCTCAACTTCCACATACGCACCTTGAGAGGCCCCGTCGTTCGGGAGATGTAGTATGGCTGCTTCTCTCGCTTGTCGACTTGCTGCCACTCGTAGTAGCCATCACTAAAGACGACGCACCGCTTCGCTTCCAGAAGCCGCCGGAACGCTGGACGTTCGTGAAGGCTCTCCGACCTTTTCATGAATGCCTGTTAGAGACTTCCTGTGTCCCATCGACTTGAATGCTATCTTACCGTGCGTTGAACATGATGAAGTGGTCTGGCTTAGCGTGTGGCTTCGTGAACGATGGGATCAAACCCCACTACTCTCAGACAGACAGTTCGATGGTTAGAGGCACAGGTGAAGGGAGGCAGCAGGGCATAAACGACTACACACCCGCATCGCCTGCAGCTTCTTGTGGCGTCGCCAGTCCTTCTTCTCTCCAGCGCTTGGTCCATGGTCGCGTGCACAGAATGTGACTGGACCATAGCGCCCAGGTCCCATGTTCTCACAGGGTCGGTCTGCCCCAATATCCACCGCAACGCGTCAACCATTAACTGCCACAATATGGGATCCATTCTCATCATGCCAGGTCGCCACCTACACTTATCGCCGTCAACAAACGCGTCAGGCGCAACGCCCGCGAGTGCCGCGATCTCTTCACGGTGCAGCGTACAGCGCGCGCGTCCACACATGAGCACGCAGCTATCAGTGTCACTGCAGGCTGCCAGTCTCTGACCAGGCGGAACTTGTTCAACAGCACCGCTGTCATTTCCATGAGGAGTCGAACGAACAAACTCCAACGGTATCAGAAAAAGAGAATGATGGTGCGAATAAAATTCAGATCCGATCAGATGAATCAGTCGAAAAATGAAATGACTTGGGTATCCAACTCCACACGGATCGAATTGCATCAATGCAAATCTCGCTCATAACGTTAGTGTTCGTGCGCTGCTCAATCGTCGGAGACGAGTGCCTCTTCACGATCAATGTTTCTCACGAACAAAAAGAGAAGGAGCCGAATGCCAGCTCAAGCCACGTAGATCTGGACACGGGCCACGCCTGTGAGCCACCATCATCGTCACAGACGTGATGACTTCGATTTTCTTGTCTGCTGTTTCAAAGAATTCTCTTCACCTACGATTTCAGCCAATCCTATGAAATTCTGGCGTGATAAATACCATCCAATCGCGCTGCTGGACCGAGAAGCTCGCGTCGAGAGCATCTCAAACCATCATGGTGCTTGAGCGCTGCGCGATCGTTGGTGACGAGCGTGTCTTCACGATCAACATTGGAGGCAAGCGCTCGACTTCGTGGCTACTGACCGTGATGGTCGACGTAGTAGAGCTACCGTACGGAGCATTGTTGTATCAAGCGAGGGAGTCTGGTATTGCCGGCAACGCCTTCTTGACCACCACGCACGCCGACTACGCGGAGCTGTCGCGTGGAAACGAGCAAGTGAAGGCCATGTACCTGACGGAGGAGATGTGTTTGTATGGTTGGGAACGTATTAAAGACTGCATCCGTGTCAGCTCGGCGCCAGACGCCATCCACGTATTGGTTGCTCCACCAACCCCCCAAGAGATCAGGGAGCGACATCAAAGACAAATGCAGTACATGAAGGAGGAAGCGCTGCACAAGTCAGAAGGTAAACGTATGTTCGCTGTGGAGCTGGCCAGTCGCAGCCGATCCCATGCTGACTATTGTGTGCGTGCATGGCCTATGATAGAGGATTCATCCAACTCAGTCTGGGCATCGATTTCGCGATCGGTGGCATCCTGGTTTACCGCAGTCACGGCCGAGAGGAAGAACGACTAGTGCGTGCGTTATGTGTGTGTGGAGTGACCAGCTCATGCATGTATTTCCTACCGGTGCCCTCGCGTTGAGATCGTCCTAGGAGAAGAGTAACATGCCGTGCATTAGTTGGAAATTCGATGAATTGTTTCATGGGATCTCTCTCTATTAGAGCACACTGGTTCTCCTGGCATCCCTCTCTAAAGAGATGGCTTCAAGATCATTTTCCGCGAAACGACGCCACCACGACACGAAAAATGGAGGCATGAAGCGCAGCCACGGCCTTCTCTCCACTCTAGCGCTGCGTAGACCACGCCAAGAACGATGAAACGCAAAGACTCAAAGAGTGGCAATGCACCGCCGCCGATCCCTGAAGGTTGGTACCCGATCAACCCAGGTCAAGCCCCACTGCAAGCCAAAAAAGGCGGCGCCAATGCACGGCACGATGAGCTCGGACTCGCGAAAGGCGTCCATCCAGCCAACATCAAAGTACCTAAACTACTGCAGAACAATCCAGAAGAAGAACGCGCTGGCGCTCGTAGCTCCCCGCGGCATCGCAAGCTCGAACGCCAGCTTCAGAACCAGAACAGTCCCCTGATCGAGTCGAGTTTGCCAACGTACGCTGCGGCAGACGCGTTCGCACCGAACAAATCGCTGCGCCTGGCGAGACTCAAGCCCATGGGACCCTCTCTCAATAACACACCAACCGAATCTCAGCTCGAGTCGCCGTTCTCGCCGAAGGAGACGCGTAGGAAGAGCGTCAAGCGGCCAATGGTGACGCCGCTTTCGTCGCCGTTCACGAGAGCAGCGCGCTTCCGAGAGCACGCGCCGGCCATCCTGCCGCTGCATGAAGCCGTGCGGTCGTTTGACGATGCGGTGGATGCTTGTCCACAGGCAGAGTCGAATCAAGTCGCGATCACAGAGCTGTTCCTCAGCGACTGGATGGAACGCTTCGAGCGAGACCGCAGCCTGTACAAGTCCGTCGGTGCGTTGTCCATTACAAAAAACACCCAGTTGATGGCATCTTCACTCTTCTAGTGTGTATGTGTGTGGTGTAGTGCTCCACGCCGAGGTCGCGTTCCGAGAGCTCTACCGACTCACAGCGAACCTCGCGTTCCCGAACGACTTGGTGACGGCATTCGCCTGCAAGATCTTCGGTACTTTGCCCCACGAGTCGATTGATTCCTCTTCTAGCTGACTGATTGATTGACTTTCCTTCTTGTGAAAGACGAACTCACGGATCATTTCGGGCCGTTCTCGGCCATCATGCGGGTCCTCAGCTCCGAGCTTCGCCACGCGATCTACGCGCCGCCTCAGCCACAGCAGGCGCGAGACAACCTACCCTACTTCGCCATCGTCAAGCACCAAAAGCGCATCCTGCTCTCTCTCCGCAACGACAAGTGCGTGTTTCCAGTCGATGCAGATATTGGTTGGTGGATGCTGACGATTGTATGGATGCGCAGACTGCGCCGACAAGATCGGAACGACTTTTTACGGTTCGAGATCGACAAGGTCCACGACACCTTTCTCCAGTTTCTCGATCGATGCGCGTTAGGTCTCGTGCGTACGATGTTTCGCGAGTGGTATTCCATTGCCGTTGTCAGCAAGCGGGTACGCCATGCTGAGTCGTCCCTACTGCTGATGAGCCTGTTTGTTGATTCTTCCGATGGATTTTGGTGTTCTTGTGGACAGAATTCCAAGAAGTATGTCGAGTACTTCTCTGCGTGGTTCGGTGGCTCGGCCAAGGCACTCATCCCCCAGGTTTTCCTCGCGTGGAAGCATCTAGCGGTCGAGACGAAGGTGTCACGACTGCACGAGCAATTGGGTGTACATCACGAAAAGCTAGCCGCGCTGCAGAAACAAATCGAAGACCTGACTGTGCAGCGAGATCTCGCGCAGCTCGAGAGCCTGGCGATCCGGAACGACCGCAAGCACGCGGAAGACTCGATCCAGCGGCTCCATCGCAAGATCCAGTCGGCCAGTGTGTACTTGGAGGGCAGCCAACGCCGCGAGGCGATTGTCGCGCAAGAAGGCCAGCTACGAGTGGAGGCGGTGACGTTTTTGCCACCACTCGTGCTCGAGTCACTGCTGCGTGGGTTCCACAGCGTCGGCTTCCTGCAGCCTTTACACAGCGAGTTCATACCAGTGACCCACAAAGATCAAGCTCCAAATGCAAACGGACAACCACGCCGGTCACCACCACTGCCAGCCGCGTCGTTCACACCATCCATACTGAAGCAGTGCGTGTCACTGCTTTTGAATAACGCCGGCGGCCGCGAAGGCGAGTCAAATCCATCCGAAGCCGACGAAAATGCACAACGAAAGTCGGCACCGACACCCGATCTATCCCTTGACGACTTCACACGGTTGCTCCGTGGAGTGAAGCGCCGCATTGAAGACGATTCGACGGCGCACCTGTTGTTCGTATCCAAAGTTGACCGTGGAGAGGACGACGCCCACGATGAAGAGCACGAAGACGACGAAGCAGAGACCAAACCGACGCTAGCTCATCGGTTCGTTGTGCTCATTCGTCAGTTCAGTGCCGTATTACGGAACGTTCGACACCAAGACGAACACTATGCGCGCCACGCGAAGTTGTTTAGCTCCCGGATGCTGGAGCATAACGAGATCTCTGTGACGCCTCACGTTCTCAAGCCTTCGCCTTCGTCGCACGCAGCGTCAGTAGGAGAAACTGTGGGAACACCGCACGCAGGCGCTCTGCCGCGAGTCTCGTTTTCCAGTGACGCCGTCTCCGAAGTGCTCACTGTGGCTGATCAAGACCCATTGGCTTCATCTGATGCTGACAAAGTCACCGCATGTGTGTACACTTCGGCAGACCAGCTTCCTCTGCTGAGCGCGTCGGATCTGGAGCTGTCTCCTCGTCACTTGCGCGCTGTTATTGTGTTGGCGCTTGCACAGGTCGTCTCTGAGTTCGGCTCCCTGCTCTTCTCGCCGGCCGACATGACAGCGTATGTGAGGAATCGTGTCATCCAGAAGGTCATGCTACGAGGAATCGCTGGAGGGAAGCACGCGCTACAGACGATCGAGGCAGCTCCGCATCATGCAAATGGCACCGGCGACCTTAACGACTCCTCTTCAAGTGACGACGACGACAATGACGATGCACCCGCATATAGAGAGAGGCGAGGAGGCAAGATGATCGAGCACCGGATCGGGAAACTCCGCAAGCAAGGTGAGCGCCGGCACATGTTAACAATGGCTCCGCGTCGCATGTCATCGTACCGAGGCCAGCATGCGCCGATAGCAAAGGACATCGACAGGGGCCTTTCCCACCTTGTCACGGCGTATGACACATGGAACAAACTCGCCCAGCAGCTCGTGGAAGCGGAGATTGTTCAGGCACGAGGCACGATCAGCTTGCCAGACGCAACAGCAGCGAGCTCGTCAACCGAATCGACTGCTTCACTCGCCGCATCCACTGGACAAGGAGCCACGGCACTTGGGAATGGCAAAACGAACAGTGAACGAGTGTCGATCTCCCTCGTGACTCGTCCGCGATTGCAGATGCACATCGAGCCTCTTGTCGGCGGCGCGCTCATGATAGCTGCGAAGGAGAGAGATCGAATCGAAGCGCCAACGACTCCGAACGGCAGCCACCGACGATCGATGGCCACGTTGTCGACAGGGGATTGGTCTTTCCAGAATGCCAAGATCCGCTCTCTATCTCTCGATGACACTCAACGCATCTCCCACGCGATCCAAAATCTCCATGAAATGGTCAAGGCAACCACACAGCAGCGAGCCGGTGATTTCAACCAGGCAAAGCGCACGCTCAATAGCATTCGTATGATGCAGTGGAAGCAAGCGAGCGATTTTGCGAGCCAGTTCACGGTCGTCGATCCAGCGAGCGCGTCGTCCGCTACATCTTCTGCAGCGGCAGCCCATGATAACAGCGTTGCCCATACTGGCATGACACTGCTCGACGACGACAGGCTGCACGTGTTTGAATGCGTCACGTTTGACAACAATGCCATCGAGCGCTTGTTCAGCGTCGAGGACCAGCCACAAGACGAACTCCACCGCGTCTCCCAGATCCTGGAGCGGAAGAAGCACGCTGTTCGCCATGCCTTCTACAGTAAACACCGCGTGGGAATGAGCCACGCGACAACTCTGGAGGATCTGTGGCATGTCGTCAAGGTGCTAAGGCTGCCACGCGACGTCCGCGTTTTGCCGACGATGCGAGACGAAGAGCTCGCCGGGAGTGGCTCCTATTTCAACGAGCAGCTCTTCTCCGCCGACGACCTCGCTGAGGTGCTTCTCCAGCTCTGCAATGAACAGTTCCTCCCTCAGATCACACCGCTCAGTGCGCGCGTCGACTACTTCGTGACCCACCACTTGCCGTTTGCCATGCAAAACCAAAGCGCGATGCGTGAGGTCATGCACAAATTCGACGTGAAGAAGGCGCTGAGCGACCAAGGACAGACGCTGCGCACGATCTTCCGTCGGTACTGCGCCAAAGAGAAAGATCTGTTGGCTGCCGCAGCTGCTAAACGGCGGGCAGCGATCGTCGCAGCAGCCTCGCCCTCCTCTTCGCCAGCCACTCCTCCAATCCCCATGACTGCTCCTACTTCTCTAGCCAGCAGCTCCACACCAGCGTCGACAGGGGCGGCTAGCCATGCACCGCAAGGAATCACCAAGTTCATGCGGCTGTCCGACTGGCACGATTTCATCGCCGACTACAAGCTGCTACGTGCCCGGTTCACGGCCGAGTACGCGACGACTGTATTCCGCAACGTCCAGGAGGCCGAGTCTGGCCACGAAGACCACTTGGAGATGATCTACAGCGAGTTCTGCGAGGCGATCGTCGCGCTCGCCGTGTGTTTCTTTCCCGATCCGTTCCTCAAACACTCCACGCGAGTGCTCCAGTTCATTCGAAGATACCTGCCCGTCTCACCAGAAGACACACGAGACCACCACGCGTGAAGAGTGAGGGTGATAGCCTATCACAGGTATCTTTGAATGACCTGAAGTTCGGTAGTCGGTAGTGAAATCGTACCAGTCGAACAGCCCCAAGGACGAGCACCGATCGTCGCCGGAGTTCCTCCCGTCTCCAGCCACTCCTCCCGTCTCCACGACAGCTACTACTTCGAAGTACCTGTGCAGGCAATGGATCAGTGGATCAGCAGTGAAATCTAAGGGGGGGGGGGGGGGGG
>JAADVL010000454.1:0-25691 GCA_023334995.1 Pythium sukuiense
CACGTGGACGCCGGATCATCACGATGTTCCTCTACCACAATGACCTAAGACTCGAACAGACTGCCCTCGGTATGCATTAGTATATTGTAGTCGTCAACCCTGACCGGCCGATCGCCCGCCCGTGCTTACGAGCAAAGGCGGCGTGTCCATCTTGTGTGGGCTCTGGTGCCACGGCCACCACCTTCGTCCGCATCTCTTCACCATGCAGGCGAAACTGCATGCCAACGAGAGTACTAATGCCAGCGTTTAGCGCCCAGCGCACTCTACCGTAGAAAGACTTCATGGCTCCCAGAGCCAACTACAGTGCCGTCCCACGCCTCCGTCTTGCAGATACCAAGCTGACTATCCCGCTTCCCCACGACGTTCAAATCCAGTCGATCTCACTCCTGAAGTTGCGGCCAACCACCCCACCAACCCCCCATCCAATCACCATGGTCAAAACGTCGCTCATCCTCGCACTGCTGGTCATTTCAGTTTGTCCGCCATACTGAAACTGAGATGTGGTCAATGCTGTAGGTAACTTCCAGTATGTGACGTGTGTGGAACACGTAAATAACGGTATCGAATCCGTAATGTTTGCAGGAAACTGAAACGGTCACGGTATCTTCAACAATTCATCCATTTTTAGAGGTTCAACATCGACTCTCACAGTGGCCAGGTTTCCGAGGACGTGAAGGTAACCGGAGAAGCCATGGTACGTGCACGTTGGATACGGACCCATGCTGGGCTGCGGTCGCTGCGGCGATGCTCTCGATTGCCATCTGACCGACTGATGCGTGCAAATGATACTGGTGCAAAATGGAGTTGTGGTTTATAAATCAACGGAGGAAATATAAGTACTTCCTCCGTTTTTTTTCTTTTGGTCACTTGTCCTGAACTTGTGTTCGTTTTGACAAGACCAAAAATATTCGAATATTATTTTATCGACTTTGGCGGGGTTTACAGAATTCTTGCCACTTGAGCCAAGTACTGTTGTTACAGAAAGCTTCTGCGCTCAGGCCTGCGTTAAGATCTATTGACGCTGCATTCAGATACAGGTACCTGAACCCTTTTACTAGCCATGGCTGGCATTTTGCGGTCGGGGTCTCAATCCCCCATGTGCAGCGGGTAATTCATTTTTTTCGCTCGCCTTCACTCAGTGCCATGAACCCTGTTCTGCAAAATTCGTGAAATATACACCTGGAATTGCTGACAAAATTGACCGATTCAGTACCTCGAAGGACAACCAATCGGAATACGATAATCCTAAAATCCGCGAAGTAATTCAATTTTGAAGTCGAGTGCACCAAAAGAAAAAAATACGGAGGAAGTAGTTAATTGGTGTAGTTGGCGTTCATCCATGAGCCCCCTAGATGCTGGCCGTTGAGCCTGTCGAGGGAACTGTGGAAGCTGTGGTCACAATAGGCATTGTAGCGGTCACAGCAGGCGAAGTTCCTTCCGCTGGTGTCGGTGCAGCCGCTGCCATGGTGGGCGCTGCAGTTAAAGTCGTTGGTGCACCTGTAGCGGTTGACGTTGACGTTGATACCGGGCTCGTGGACGTCGGGGCTGGCGGCGCCGCACCCCCACTGGCGTTTCCCGAGCCGCCATTGTCAGCGACCGTCGGTGGCACGTTCATCTCCTGGATATTGACGTACGCGACGATCACCGTCGTGTCGTCGATCACCTGCTCTTCCTTCATCCATCGTCGGTTGGCCTCCATGATCAGCAGGTCCACCGCCACCTTCGGGTCCTTCTGAGCCATCGTGATGTCGATCACTTCTTCGTTCGACATGAACTCCCACAGTCCGTCCGTCGCGATCACGAGACACCGGTCGTTGTCGTCGAGTAGCCGCGTGGAGAACTCTGGCTCGCTGGTCACGCCGGCCGTGTGGGCCACGGCATCGCCCAGCGACCGCGACATCGCCAAGCCAGGCACGTCCATGTGGCCCAGCCACACTCGTGGCGGGCCGTCAATGCCGTCGTCGTACTCGACGGCGAACACTCGGCCGCCACTCGCGAGGATGCGAGCCTTCTCAGGTGGAGCGTCGGGCTTGTGGTCGATCGAGAGTCCAGCACAGGCGATACGAGGCGCGCCGTCCGATCCCGTGGTCACGTAGCCTCGAGTGATACGCGAGTCACCGACATTGCCCACGACCACGAGGTTCTCACGGATCACGACCACGACGGCTGTCGTGCCGCTGAACTCCGTGTCGATCGCTGGGTCCCGAAGCACGCCCTTCTCCACGTGGTGCAACGCCTCTGCGATCGCCACCTTGATACCTTCGGCGTCCACGTTCAGGTCACCCGTGCCGCCAAACTTGGGGTGCTTGAACAGCTCACCGGGAAACTTGTCGCGTATCGTGATCGAGACCGAGTCACCGGCCTCGCCGTGGCCGTCGAATACACACAGCAGCAGCGACTTGGACTCGGGGTCGTGCTTGATGATCATCGAGTCCTGGTTCTTCTTGCGAGGATTGTACGGCGCGTAGCCTTTCTTCGACAGCCCGGCATACGCGGCGACTGCACTGGATCCGTCCTCCACGTACTCGATCTCCTGCGTCGACACCTGAGCCATACCTTCCACGAGCTTGTTGTCGCTCACGACGGACAGGCGACGACGCTGCAGCGCCAGGTTGTGGTCGCTCATGCCGACCTTGGCCGGCGACATGCCCGAGCCGGTGGTCTTCGTGGCGATACCCTTGGGAGAAACGACATTCTGCGCCGCCACGAGGTCTTGCTGTCGCACCTTGACGATCGAGCCCTTGCGCAGCGCCATTGTGAATAGATTTGCTGATAGGGGCTTGGTAGTTCCGCCTGCGAAAAGCGGAAATGCGTCAGCCCAGTGCAGCGTGAAGACGTGCAGGGCTCGAAGCGTACCTCCACTGGTGGTCACGGGGTCAGATCGTAGCCAAGCCTTGCGAGCCCCGGACCAGGACACGTTCGACTCGAAACCTTGGCCTGTTGCCTTCTCGGATGCAGCCCGCAGCCTGAGCTCTTGGCTACGAATAGACAGCTCAGACAATTCGACGCGATCTGCGATGATGGATTTAGCCCACCCAATCGCTGACTGTGCGACCAGAATAGTCACCACGTATCCACGGTCTCACATCTAGCACAGGCGTTAGGTAGCCGAGTCTCTTGGTGCATCCACAGTTGTGCTGCTCTGGTACAGGCGGCGTTGTTTGATCTCTACAGAAACACGATCACAATGCATGGACATGCACCCTAACGCCATCATCACGCACATCACCTTGTTTCATTTGAGCTGTCTCTGTTTGTTGGTCTTGCTGGTACTTCGAATCTTGGCTCACACGTTAATCGCTGTCGTCGTCACTGTCATCGTCATCGCTGTCCGAGAGACTCAGCGTGACCTTCTTGGTGGTCTCGCGGTCCGAGTCGCTGCTGTCACTGCTCTCGCTCTCGCTTGAACTGTCGTCGTCGCCCGTGTCCTTGGCATCGGATCCATCGTCGCCGTTGTCGAGGCGGCGCTTCTTCCGCAGAGACTCGACGTCGTCCACGACCTCGTCGTCGTACAGTGCTGTCCGCTTCTCTGGCAGCTTGAACTTCTTCCGGAGCATTTCCATGGCTTCTGCGGGCAGCGGATCACCCGTCTTCCACGACTCGGGCAGCGTGATGCCGTGTTCCTATTCAGGTAAAAGAGAATCAGCCCACACGTAGTGGCACATGCTCTTAGAAAAAGCAGCAAGTATACGTACGGCTAGTGAGCTGCGGCCCATGTAGTGTAGCAGTGCGTCGAGCGGCAGATCCACGGGGTCTCCTGGCTTCCAACCCGCCGGCATTTGCTGGCGGATACCCGCCTCTGTAGCTCCCAGGCCGATGGGAATGCCGTTGATGTTGACCGTGCTCTCTTCGTCTCCCTGCGAGTCTTTAGCACGTGCATTTGTGGCGGAATAGCCCACGGAAGCCTGGTTCTCCGACTCGTGGGTCACGATCTCGTCCACGACGCCTCGACTCAGCACGCCCGCACGCATCATGTGCTCCTGTGGCGCTGGCGGCATGAAGCCAAACATCGGAAACTACACAAAAACACCAAAAATGAGTCCAAAAACACCCCTAAAAGAGCCTAAATCCCACAAAAAAAGTACCCCGGGCCGCCATTCCTTGGGCGCGGACGTCGTGCCGGCGATGCGATGCGCGTACGCCACGACTTCCTGTGGATCCAACAACACTACATACCACGACACGCGTCCAGCATCAGCTCTCCATATAACAAAAGCCCCCCGACGCTAAAACCCCGCACCTTTTGTCTTCTGCTTGGCCTGGTTCAGCACGCGCGCGTGCTTCTTGAGCACACCGGCGACGTCCTCCTGCGAGCGCCGCAGCTGTGCCGCGTACGCCACGACCTGCTGCTTTTTCTGCTGGATGTCGCCTTCGATGCGCTGCAATTCCTTCTGCGCCACTTGGTGCTGGACCACTAAAACGCGCGTAAAACCACGATGAGACCGTGTTTTGAGCCCATTCCACCCCGCATTCACGACGTACGCTTCTTCACGGCCGATAGCAGCTCGCGGTCCTTCTCCAGCACCTTGTGGAATGTGTCGTTGACCGTGCGCAGGCGTGCGCCTGTGATAGTCGACGGCGGCCTGAGGGATCACCAACAAAAATGCCTCGGATTAGCGTCGTTACGGGCCAAACATGACGATAAAAGCACGAACGTGGCACTCACAGCGTCGCGGAGCTCAGCGACTCGAGCAGCTTCGTCACGAGGAAGCGGTGCTCATGCAGGAACACCTCGCAGTCCTCGCGCACGCTCGGCATCTTCCACCCGATTAGCGTTGGGGTTTTCTCTGTGCCAAAACGTTGGCGATTTTGAAATTGTACCCCCGCGCAGTCCCAACTACTTGAGGGGGGCACTAATCTCCAACTCCCCTAACGTACCAGTCAATAAAGGTACACTGTACCACATAGAGGGTACCCAATGGTCACCATTCCATCCGCATCATTCGCATCCGGAAACGCGAGGAGCTCACAAGCAGAGAGATGTCGTCTGCGCCCGGCTCCGGAGGCGAGGACGCCGAGTACTGGCGCCAGTTCGAGCGCGACTACTACGCGCTGCTGGGCGTGTCACGCGATGCGTCTGCCGAGGAGATCCGCGCGCGCTTCATGGCGCTGTCGCGCGAGTTCCACCCTGACCGCCTGCGTAAGCGCAACGACCCGGCGCTCATCGCCGTGGCCAACACGCAGTACCCCGTGCTGGACCGCGCGTACAAGGTGCTGAGCGACCCGATGACGCGCCACGTGTACAACATCTACGGCGAGCGCGGCGTCACGGCGCTGGACCAGAGCGACGCGCTGCAGCACGTCGTCGGACTGCATCTCCAGAGAAGCGACGACGCCCAGCGCCAAGTGGAGGAGGTGCTGCGCCGCCTCAACCAGCAGGCGCTCGAGGCCCAGTTCTCATCGTTCAGCGAGATGAGCATGAGCGTCGATGCGTCCGACTTTGTCCACGCGCCCATGCGAGGCCTGCGCTCGCTGCTGCGAGGCGACCGCCGGCTCGTGGAGCGCACGGACATGACGATCCACCAGCGCACGACATTCCCGCTGACGCGGTCCACCAAGCTCACACTTGGTGGCTTCATGTACGACAAGCAAGGCCTGGGCATGGGCAGCTTCACCACGCGGCTCGAGTACTCGTCCAATGACCCGAGCATCCCGTCGGTCGCTTTGTACTCGGAACTCGGATGGACTCCCAAGCTCCACTGCCAGGTCTCGCAGCCCATATCGCCGCACACGGTCGTGATGTGGATCCCGGAGATCGGCTCCCATGGACTCGACATGTCGTTCGGTGTGAACCAGTTACTGCTGCCGCAGCTGCACGGCGCGATGATGTACAGCACGCGCGACGGCATCTCAGCGTCGCTCAGTAACGACACGCAGAACGCCCACAACTCAGTGGCTCTGGCTGTCGGACGAAGTGGTCCGAACCTCGCGCTGCAGTTCCGTCGCACGCTGGAGAAGGCGGCGATGACCATCAAGACGTCGATCCGCGGGAACCTGATCACGGGCCTGTCGCTCGGTCTCGGAGGAAGCAAGGAGATCTCAAACCGCACGCGCGTGGCGATGGGTGTGCTGTTCGCTAAAGCTGGCGTAACACTGCGTGTCGGCTTCACGCGCGGCTCGGTGCGCTTCGTGATGCCCGTCTTCCTGTCCCCGTACTCGGCTCAATCGGCGTTCTCGACGTTTGTCGCCGCCACGACGCCGTTCGTGATCTCGGCTGTCGTCACGCAGCTTATCAAGCCCGCCCAGGAGCGCAAGCGTCGTCGTGAGCAGGAGCAGAAGCGCGAAATGCGTCGCCACTATCTGAGCTCGGCTCGTCGCTCGGCTCTCGCACAGCAGCAGCTCATGGTGTCCTGCGCACGGGAGAAGTCCGGGGCCGAACAGGCGAAGCGAGACAACAAGGGCCTCGTAATGCTGCTCGCAAGATACGGCAAGGACCCAACGAACCCAGACCCAACGGACCGCGCCTTCGAGCCAGCACACGCTGCCGCACACGTCGATGATGAAGATAGCGGCGACGCAGCCGCATCAGCGTCTCCAGAGTCGACACCAGTCGTGACGGTTGGATCCGACGCGGACAGTGACCAAGACGAGACCGTGCTGGCTCAGCAGTGGGTCGACGTGACCGTGCCAATGCAGTTTTTCGTGCAGGACTCGACGCTGACGCTTCCAGGGGGAGCCTCGAAGGCCAGTTTGCTGGGCTTCTACAACCCGTGCGCCGGCTACGACGGTGCCAACGCGTCCTCCAGCACACCACAACTGTGAGTTTCACTGGCTGCCACAAGTGAACTATCGTCGTGGCCACTAACTCTGTGTGTTTGTATGTAGCTACGTGCGCTATGCTTACGACGGCGACGTGTTCGAGGCGACCTTCGACGACCACCAGGCGGTGAGCCTGCCTTCCCGTTTTGCACAGGCCATGGGCAAGGCCGGTGGCGTCTACTAGAGAAGAAACACACCAACACGATAGCGCAGGTGGAGTTGGAATAGATTGTAGTGTGAATGGTGCCGACTATATTACCTCTCGCCTTTGGTTTCTGGATGCGACTGATGCCACTACAAGTCTGCCGGAATCGCATGTGCCAGCTCGTCGACAAGCGCAAACAACGGAACTGCGGTCGCCTGGGAGTCGTGTTGCTGAGTATCGTGGGACTGCTTGGCAAGAAGGAGAATCGCCAATGCATCCACGAAGTCGGTGAAAACCAACGCCACGTACACGAAGAACGGGTCGTTGCCTCTGTCTTCTGCCGCCGCAAACGCCGTCTCCAGAGCATCAACCGCTTGACGAATACGGAATGAAGGCGAGATCACGAGCGCTTGCTCCTGGAGCGTCACGAGCATCTCTTTGATCTTGATGGTCTGAGGGCTTCCGTGAAGATCGTCGCCTTCAGGCTCTTGAGCTTTGCTGGGCCCACTGCGACGCTTATAAGCCACAAACAACCTCTGAAACGCGCCATGATGCTTCTGGTAGACGCTGTGGAGTTCTTTGTTGTAGAGCTGATGAAGTGGTGTGGCCACCGGCTCGAAGCTTTTCCCCATGCGGTGCCTATCGTGAGTGAGCTGTTCGTAAAAGGCTGTGAAGGTCTCCGCCATTGATGGTCGCGACGCTGCGTATACGTCCTCGTCCTCGTCTCCCTGTGAATGGGTTTGGTGGAGAGCGAGTCGCACGAGTAACTCAATGAACTCACGGAACAGAATCAGTCGCACGGGAGGCAGAACTTCGGGCATGGACGCCGAGAGCGTGACGGGGTCCGTCAACTGAACCTCAGGCACGGCTGGTGTGTTCTCGAGCTCCCTTGGGATCGTGGCTTGGCGTTGGGCGTGGCGGATCTGCTGCAGCAACGAATCCAAGTGGCCACCGCTGAGCTGTATGTCACTGTCCGCAAAGAAACGTCTGCACTCGTAGTACTCCATTAGCGTGGATCCTTCTGCACCTGGGACGTCACTGCTGCCATCACTAGCCTTGTGGTGGATTGGGCTGACGGACGCTCTCGAGTTCGGTGAGCCAACGAGCGGCTGGGATAGATATTGCCTGTACAACGCACGCAGCTCCGTGTTGATGCGAAGAACAGCGTGCTCCACGAGCTTCCGTGCTTTATCTCGCGCTGGAACGCTGGGAAGCAAGTCATCCACGTACAAAAGGATCTTGTTGGCACTGGTCGTCGCTGCAGCTCCTCCCGCAACGGGATCAGCACCAGTAGCTGCGCTCAGGCTCGCGTTTGTGCTCTCAATAGCTCGGTCGTCGCGGAACTCGCCGACAAAGACGCGCCCGTCTTCATAGTAGAACACGCCGCGGCCATGCTTGACATTGTCGACCCACTCGCCTTCATACCGAGCGCCGTTCGCGTAGAAGAAGGCTCCGATTCCGTGGCGTACGCCTTCGTGGAACTGGCCTTCGTACCAGTTCTTCTCACGCTGCCGCGTCGCGACGGATGTGGACGCTAGCCACACGTGGCGGCCATGGCCGTGAGGACGATCGGCTCGCCACGCTCCATCGTACTTCTCCACAGCGCCACCGCCGTTCGGGGTCATCCACAGCATTGTACCGTGGCCACACTTGACGTCGTCCTTCCAATCGCCCACGTACACGTTGCCGCTGGCGTACCTCATCTCGCCTTTGCCGTGGCGCTTGCCTTTGACAAAGTCGCCTTCATACCGCACGAGCTGGTCGTCGTCAAACACTAGCACGCCTCGACCATCGGGTAGCCCGTCGACCCATTGGCCTTCGTATCGCGCACAGCTTACAGTGTTGACATTGTCCGGTGTCTCCGAGTCGTGGAACGAAAAGTGGAGAGGGAACAGCGACTGGATGTGGAGCTGAGCCGAGCCGTGGGCTTCTGCTTCATTATGGTTAGCGTCGTCTCCAGGCAACGAGACTGCTCCTCGAGTACCAGTGTGGAAGACGCCGTGTCCATGTCTCTTTCCACGCACCACATCCCCAGTGTAGGAGCTCCCATTCGGCCACCAGTATGAGCCTTGGCCCTGGATCTCGTTGTCCACCAGTGCGCCTTCATACACGACGCCGCTCGTCCACTCGATGCGTCCTTGGCCGTGCATGCGGCCATAGTGGAACGTGCCTTCGTACGTGAACCCCGTCTTGAAAACAGCTTTGCCATGACCATGATACACGGGCATATCACACTGCAGCACCTGCGTTGTGTCTCCTTCGTAGCTGTCGATCACATTGCGCAAGACGCGCGGATCCAGCGGCGGTTTATCGAGGAACACCAGAGGAACCACGGGCTCTGCGAGGGAGGTCTCGTCCACGGATTCATTCGGGACAACCCCTTCGTCCACTTGCGCGTCTTCGACTGGAGCTACAGGCACTGCATCCGCAGCCATCACGTCCTCGCCGGACTTCGGCATCGTGGTGCTTTGAAGAGACCGTGAAGCGCGAGGCACGTGAAACGGCGCCAAAGCGAATGGCTACACCCACCCACACGATTTAAATCCAGCTCATGTCGGACGCGAGCGGTTGCGATCTTTTTTCGAGTCGTAACCGCCAGGAGATGCTCATGAAGTGCTGACAATGATCGCTTCCTTGAAAAGTGGGTACCAGTATGAAGAGTGCATCAGGCACGCGGAGAATCTAGTGCCGCAGGCTGCATCTCGACAGCCTTCTCTGAGTTGTGATGTGACCCACGATGAGGCTCAATTGTCGCTGCCATAGACACCACACCACCGACACGCGCGTCGCCTCGGCGGCAACGCTGACCAATTTCACTCACCTCCAGCGATGTTTCTCTCTGGATTCGTGTACGGCATTGCGAGTTCTGCTCCTGAATCATCATGCTGAGCTGGTTCGCTTGCGAATCTCCACTGCAACGCGATCAAAATGGAAGTGAAAAGCTCCGTCGCCGTCGACTCCAGTGTGTACTTTCTCGGTTGTTGAAGGGCCCAATTTCGAACCTCTATAAAATGATTACAGCGCAGAATATTCGAAGTGGAAGGTGTCAGACGAGTACCACCCCTTCCAAAACTAATTTGTGGCGGCAGCCAGGACTGTAGGCAGATCTCCACAACACGATGCACACGATTGCGGGGATTCCTACAAAGCTTTTTCGTGTCCAACGTGCTGCTTGGTCCTCATGGCCAGCGACGCGCACGTGAACGTGCCGGACCGGCACTGCCGGTGGATGTGCCGGTGCGTGACAGTCTCCGTGTGGCTGTAGCAGTGACTGCTCCCAGTCACCACCAGCAGTCCGGCTGCCAGCCGTGGGCTCTGCAGCCAACGGGTCTGGGTTTTCTCCCGCGGAAACTGAGGCTGTCTCAGCAGCTCTTCTGTTATTGCAATCCTTCCGGATCGTCGGCTGGTCTCATTGGCAACACCACACCGCCTCGGTGTCACCGCGACCACACTGTGGTCACCAAAGGCTCTGCGCATCGTGTCGTGCGAATCTCATCTCTACTGAAGCCATGAGGAGGAAGATAAACTACTTGAGGTGTGTTTTCTTCGACAATTGCTGTAAATTGTCGAAGAAAACACACCTCAACTTCGGTACAGTACCTACTAGCTTCCGCATCGAAGAATCTCGTGCATCAATCAGAGGGCCGTCCATCATCGATGGTCTCCTTTCAATAATATATTGAGTACTGTATGGATGGATATCCAGATGCGAAATGGATGAGAGTTCGTCGGCCTGGACGTCGCATCGGGCCAGTCGCCGAATTGCGCTCTGGGCTCCAGCTGTGGAGTTTTGACCCATCTGACGGTGCTCTCTATTTTTCTAAGATTGGAATTTTTCACGTGTTGAGAAGGCGATGCTTTTTTTCAGTGCGACACTCGTCCGTTTCAAATAAAATAGAGGTTTTGCATCGTATTTTATATAACGTGATCCCCCAAATCGTATCTTGGAGGCTGGACCTCGAGTGGACGAGCGCGTAGGAAAATTGTTCAGCAGATTGTGACACACGGCGCTTCGACGGCTCATGATTGGCCGAAATAGAAGGAAACCTCTCAAACTTGATGGGCACGCCATTCCTGTTACCGCTTTTTCATTTTCTTCTCCGTCAGTTGCTGGCTTCGTCAGTTTTCCTTTGTCAAGAGTGGGGTTTTGTTGGCGTTGGCGTTGCTTTGTGAACTCCCACAAACACACACACCCGCACAGAGAGAGAGAGAGAGAGAGAGAGACTGTGCCGTGCGTGCGTGCCGTGGAGTCGTCCGTCGTACAGCAAGCAGCTCTCACTCAAAGAAAGAAAGCGGAAAAACACCCGCAGAAGCTAACAGAACTCCATCCATCAATCCGCCAAGCATCAATCCGCCAACAAAGCACACTCGAGTTGTTGGCGTTGGCGCGTGAAGGGGCGAAATTGAACTTGTTGGCGAAAGCGACAACAAGTACCAGACAGTCGGCGACAGGAATCCCGAGGTCGCGACCATGGACGGCCCGCCGTCCTCGACTCTCCGCGAGCCGGGGCGCCGCCGCGCGAGCTCCAACTACTTCGAGCTGGAGGCCGACCGCCGCCGCAACAAGTCGGAGCGCAGCGAGAGCTTCAGCTCGCGGCTCACAGGACTGGACGTGGGCAGCAACCCGGCGATTCTCACGGGCGGCAAGTTCAGCAGCAAGAGCGGAGGCGTGGCGATCATGAGCACGGGCACGGCGTCCACGATGAACTACGAGCTGGACGACGACGAGATGTCGATCGACTACTGCTGCGAGAAGCTGCGCGCCAAGTTCGGCTTCCAGGAAGGCTCGGTGGCCAACCAGCGCGAGCACGTGCTGCTGCTGCTGGCCAACGGC
The DNA here is from genome assembly GCA_023334995.1 of Pythium sukuiense. NCBI lineage: Eukaryota > Oomycota > Peronosporomycetes > Pythiales > Pythiaceae > Pythium > Pythium sukuiense. Next base: position 11,739 of record JAADVL010000454.1, read on the forward strand.
AAGGCGCGCTGCAAGCCCAGCGACGCGCCCGACCAGCACATCATCGACCTCCACAAGAAGCTCACGTCCAACTACCGCGACTGGTCCAAGTTCCTGGGCGTCGAGCCCACGTTCTTCAACGGCAAGCCCACGGGCAACCTGCGCCACCAGTTGCACATGGACATCATGCTGTACTTTCTCATCTGGGGAGAGGCCGCCAACGTGCGCCACATGCCCGAGTGTATCTGCTACTTGCTGTACCAGATGATGGGCATGGTGAACAGCGACCCGCAGTGCCAGGACGGACGCTCGGAAGGCTGGTTCCTGAACTACGTCGTACGTCCCATTTGGACCGAGGCCTCCAACATGAAGCGCCGCAATAAGCTCGGCAAGCCGCTCGAGCACGTCAAGATCCGCAACTACGACGACATCAACGAGTACTTTTGGAAGCCGCACTGCCTCACAGTCGACGTTGACGCCGTGGGCAAGGTGCTCACGGACACGCACGGCAAGACGTTCTACGAGCACCGCAGCATCTTCACGCTCGTGCTCAACTACTACCGCATCTTCCAGTTCAATGTCATGTTCCTCATCGTGCTCACGGTGCTCGCGTTCTGCGTGACCGTGTCGCCCGACGGCGGCAAGGGCGGCTTTGCGCAGTTCGGACAGCTCGGCAACACGGTGTTCCCGTTTGTCGACCGCGACCTCAAGCTCTCGGTGGTCTCGATCGTGTTCTCGCTGGCCGCGCTCAGCTTCTGCAAGTGCGTGCTGGAGGCATGCCACGGCTGGCACTTGCTGGTTGCGGGCGAGGCCAAGGCCTCGTCCTCGCGCTCGTTCACGTACGGCTCGGCGCTGGTCGTCCGCATGCTGTGGAACGGAGGCTTCGCGGTGCTTTTCGGGCTCATGATCTTCGTGCCGCTGAACGAAAAGCGCGACACGGAGTTGCTGGGCAAGTTCACGGTGGCCGCCGGCGCGTTCATCCTGCCAGGTCTGCTCGTGCTGCTGGTACAGGCGTTCTCGCCGCAGCTCATCGCAGGCACATTCGCCGCCAAGTTTGTGCGTGAAGGTGCGAGTTGCTACGTCGGCCGCAACATTGCGCCGCCGTTTTCGTACCAGGTGCGCTACATTCTGTTCTGGATCTTCCTCTGGGCGATCAAGGGTCTGGTGTCGTACTTCATTCTCGTGCGTCCGCTCATGCTGCCGTCGATCGCGATCTACGAGATGGATCTGAGCGACAGCTACCAGGGCGGAGCCGTCGTGTCGTTCCACAACATGGGCGTGATCATCTCGCTGTGGCTGCCGGTGGTGTTCATCTTCAACTACGACACGCAGATCTACTTCACGATCATGCAGGCCTTGACCGGCGCGTTCATGGGCGTGCTGATGAAGACGGGCGAGATTCGTGGCGTGAAGGAGATGACCAAGGCGTTCCGCGTGGCCCCTCAGCTCTTCGACCAGAAGATCGTGACGAGTCTGGCACGTTCTACGGATGCCGCTGCCAACAACGCCGACAACTCGCGTGCTAGCGCAGTCGCCGCGGCGTACGAGTCGCAGATGATGCTTCGCTTCGTTGTCGTGTGGAACGAGATCGTGAACTCGTTCCGTGAGACGGATCTTCTCGATGACAAGGAGGCCGCGATCCTGCAGTACGACATTCGCAGCAACGGCGAGGTGTTCGAGCCAGTGTTCTTGTCGGCTGGTAAGCTTGGTGAGGCGATGGAGTTGGCGATCCGCACGGCGAAGGAAGGCAAAGGCGAGTCCCAGCTTCGTGTTAGCCTCGTGGAGAGTGACTGCCTGTCGGCGATCCGCAGCTTTTACACGGCCAGCTCGTTCGTTCTGACCGCTCTGTTCGGCAACGATGATGCGGACGTCCTCGATGGTTTCCGCTTGGTCGAAGACATTGCCAGCTCGGGAGGCTTCATGAAGTCGTTCAACGTCCGTGAGCTTCCGCGCCTCCGCTTGGCCGCGCTTGAACTGCTCGAGGCTGTGTTGGATTTGGAAGACCCCGAAGTTCCATCGCAGCACTTGCCGTCCGTGAAGGTTCACAACCTCGGTGTGATCCGTAACTTCGTGACCAAGATGGAAGCCTTCCTGGCTACTCTTCAGGCGTTCTGCACGGACCCTGCTTTGCAGCGCAAGTTTGCCAACGCCAAGTTCTGCTCGAGCGCCAACGGATACCTCTTCGCGGCTCGCGGTTTGGTCAACTTGTTCTACAGCGACACTGCCATGGGCGCTGCAACGCGTGCTTGTCTGCTCCTGTCGCTCGAGCGCTCGGAGGCGATGCCTCGTTGCGGAGAGGCGGAGCGCCGTCTGGGCTTCTTTATGAAGTCGCTTGTGATGGACATTCCTCAGCTGCGCGCCATCAAGGAGATGCGGTCGTTCTCAGTCGTGACGCCGTTCTACGCGGAAACCGTTCTCTTCTCGTTGAAGGAGTTGAACGATCCACTTGTGAACCACCCGATCTTCCAGAAGGTTGAAGAAGATGGCAAGAACCTGACGATCCTCAAGTACCTCAGCAAGATCCACCCGGAAGAATGGGAGAACTTTTTGGAGCGTATCGATGTGAGCAGCGCCGACGAAGCTCAGGCAAAGCACCCACAGGAGATTCGTCTCTGGGCGTCTTACCGTGGCCAGACCCTTGCGCGTACTGTGCAGGGCATGATGATGTACGAAGATGCGATCAAGATCCTGCACTGGCTCGAGATCGGCTCGAACCCAAGCAAATCTGCGGAGCAGAAGCAGACGCAGTTGCAGGACATGGTTCGTCTCAAGTTCTCGTACATCTGCGCCTGTCAGGTGTACGGCCAGCACCGTCGTGATAACAAGCCGCAGGCGGACGACATCGACTACCTGCTTCGAGAGTACCCGAACCTGCGTGTCGCCTACGTGGATGCCATCCCAACGGGCAACGGTGGCGAGAAGATGTTCGACACGGTGCTCATCAAGAGCGAGAACAAGGAGATTGTGGAAGTGTACCGCTACCAGTTGCCAGGCGACCCGATCCTCGGTGAAGGCAAGCCAGAGAACCAGAACAACGCGCTCCAGTTCACCCGTGGCGAGTTCGTGCAAACCATCGATATGAACCAGGAGCACTACTTCGAGGAGTGTCTGAAGATGCCACAGCTTCTGCTCACGGCTGACCTGCACCCTTCGCGTAAGCCAGTCCAGATCATCGGTATGCGTGAACATATTTTCACGGGCAACGCGTCGTCGCTCGCGAAGTTCAAGACCTGGCAGGAGTTGGTGTTCGTGACGCTCTCGCAGCGTGTGTTGGCGAGTCCGCTGTACTGCCGCATGCACTATGGCCACCCGGATGTGTTCGACAAGGTGCTGTCCATCACGCGTGGTGGTCTGTCCAAGTCCAGTAAGGGTATCAACTTGTCGGAGGATGTGTTCGCCGGTTTCAACTGTACGCTCCGTGGCGGCGTGGTCACCCACGTCGAGTTCATGCAGTGTGGTAAGGGTCGTGATGTCGCGCTCTCGCAGATTTCCATGTTCGAAGGCAAGCTCGCGAACGGTGCCGGCGAGACTTCGCTGGCGCGTGAGGCCCACCGAATGGGCCAGTTCTTGGACTTCTTCCGCTTGAACTCGATGTACTACTCGCACACGGGCTTCTATTTCGCCACGTGGATGACGATCGTCACGACCTTCGTGTACATGTACAGCAAGGTCTACATCGCGCTGTCTGGTGTACAGCGGGATGTGATCATCAACATGGACCAGGTGGACATCATCAAGGCCAACACGCTTCTCAAGTTCGACAAGCGCGTCTTTGATGATGCCGATTCGGTCATCAACACGCAGTTCTACATCCAAGCCGGTCTGTTCCTGTCGCTGCCGCTGATTGCTGTCTACTTCGGTGAAATGGGTGTGCGCCGTGGCTTCGTGCGTCTCGTGGAGATGATCATCACGGCCGGTCCAGCGTTCTTCATCTTCCAAGTCGGTACGACGATGCACTACTTCGACAACAACTTGCTCCACGGCGAGGCGCAGTACAAGGCGACGGGTCGTGGCTTCAAGATTACGCGTGAGACGTTCGTGCTGCTGTACAAGGCGTATGCGAGCAGCCACTATCGGAAGGCTTTCGAGCTCGTGGGCTTGTGCATGGTCTACCTTTCGTTTGGCTCGTTTGCGATATGTGACGAGGACCCGACCAACAACACGTCGACGTACTTTCTTTTCTGTCAGACGTCGCAGGGCTTCGGCGTGCAGACGTTTGCGATTTGGTTCATTTCCGTCGTGTGGATCCTCGCGCCGTTTATCTTCAACACGGACGGCCTTGATTGGGAGAAGACCAAGGTCGATATCGGTGCCTGGGCCACGTGGATGTACGCTGGAGAGGATTTCAAGGACAATGACAAGGTCATGGAGCACGGTTGGATCGGCTGGTGGAAGGGTGAGTTGGAGCTGTTCCACAACACCAAGCCGATCGCGCGTATCACGGTCTTGATTCGCGAGTGCCGACACTTCGTGCTGCTGTGGTACGTGATCACGCTCAAGTGGAGCTTGTTGACTGTGGCCTTGGTGTTCGCCGCGAGTGTGGCGACTGTGTTCTTCTTCGGCTTCGTGGGCGCGATGAACCTGACCAGCAGCTTCAAGCCTGTGATGCGTGCTTCGTTGTACTTCCTCTGCGTGGCGATTGCAGCCATCGCGTTCTTCGTCACGGCTCAGTCGGGCTTCAACAAGGACTTGCGCTCGACACTGTCCATCTTCTTCGGCTACATGGCGAGTTTGTACGGTATCAACGAGATGGCGCGCATGTGGAGCTTCCACAACGCGTCGATCGCGTCGATGGGCATGTTCCAGCAGCTCGCATTCTTCTTCGACTACATTTTCTGCGTGGCGATGATCATCCCGCTGTTCATCATGTCGGGCATTCCGTTCTTGAACGTGATCCAGACGCGTATGATGTACAACAAGGGCTTCTCCGAGGTCGTGTCAGCGTCGTCGCAGTACGCGTTCTCGCTGGCGGCGTTCATGGGTGTGCTCGGCGGCATTGGCTGCGGCTGGCTGTTTTACCTGTTCACGGTGCTCGAGACCTCGCCCGACTATGTTGGATTTGTCACGACGTACAGTCTGCTGGACGGCAAGACGGGCAACGGAGAAGTCACGTACCTGTTCTACTTCGCGGCGGCCGGCGGAACTCTGGTGTCGGGGCTGATGAACATCTTTATCGGCCGTCGTCTGTCGATTGTGGGCGGCGGTCTGCTCACCATCCTCGGTATGATCGCGCTCAGCGCCGTCCCGACCGCGGGCGAAGGCTTCTTGCTTCCTGGTATCGCTCTTCTGGGTGTCGCGGTGGGTGTCCTGCTGCCGACGATCGCCATGTACATCTACGAGGTGTCGACTCGCGACATGCGTGGCAAGGCGCTGCTGCTGCTCGGCCTCGGCTTCATCATCGGCACGCTCGCCGGCGCGTGGTTCACGACGTCCAACAACTCGATTGGCTGGATCTGGCAAGTGTTTGTGGCCACGATCATCCTGTCGATCGTGACGCCGGCCGTGTACATTTTCCCAGAGAGCCCGTACTGGGTGTACACGCGCGAAGGCCTCGAGGCGCTCGAGCGTTGTCTGGCGGTGCTGCGTCGGAAGGAGAGCGTCAAGGAAGAGGTCGATGCCATCCGTGCCGAAGAGGCGGTGCAGGACGATGGCGCCTCGACGGCGTACAAGTTCTTCATTGGTCTGTTCAGCATCCTGGTGTCGGCGTTCCTGTTCGGTCCGCTGGACATGTACCTCTCGCAGACCTTCGCGACGTTCGAGAACGGCCAGTACATGTTTATCAACTGTACGTCGCTGGAGCTGCTCGGTGCCGTGTTCGCGTTCTTCTTCATCGACCGTGTTGACCACCGCAAGATCATGATGGTGACGCTGCTGCCAGTGATCATCCTCGTGGCGATCATGGGCTTCAACGTGCAGACGCGTACGTGGACAGACGACAACGAGTTCTTGATGCTGCAGATCGTCGGCCTCATGTGCTACTTCTTCGCTGGTCTCGGCTTGTCGTCAGTGCTTTGGCTCACGTGTGTCGGCTTGTTCACGACGAGAAAGCGCGTGGCGTACTCGACGCTCTACTTCCTCGTGTTCTTCCTCGTGCCCGTGCTGTCGCTCTACGTGCGAGTGCACACGGAGTCGTACAAGGAGAAGGAGTACCTGTACCTGTACGCGTTCGCAGCCTGCGCCCTGGTGCTGGCGATCCTGCTCATCGGCACGAGTGCCCGCTCGAACGGCATGGTGTGCACCAAGGCCGAGGGCGAGGAGGACCGTGTTCGCGTACGTCGCGACCGCCAGTCGCGTCGCAGTGCTCGCACGCCAGGCGCACGAAGCCGCAACCTGAGCCGCACGCGCGGCCGATCGCACTCGAACTACCAGATCTACGAGTCCCCCGCAGGCGCCGCGCCGTAGCCTTTTCCCCAAGTCGCATTTCCGAAATCCCATCCCGTCGTGAGAGCCATGACGTCCGCTGTATATCGAAACTGAATAAATTTGCATGCCCATTTTCATCATCGGTATTAAATTATGCCACTTGGTCACAGACTACGCACAGCACGCACACGGATCCTTAGCTGCTAGCTTTTCATTTCGGGATCTTCTTGTTGTTCATCATCATTAGCTCGGGTCGGCCACTGTCTTGTGTGGAGGACTGTCGTCCAACCGCAGGGGCGGAGGCGGCGACAGCGGCCTCTTAGGTTCGTGTCCGTTGGATCCGGTTGCCTTCGCTGCCGTTGGCGGTGGCAAGTGGGACTCGGGCACGATCTGTGGAGACGACGAGGCCGACGACGACTGCGACGCCCCACTGAGAAGAGGCGAGGGCTCCGGGCTGAAGTAGGCCGGGTGCGGCGGGATGGTCTCGACCGGCTGCTCGGAGAAGTGGACGCGCTTGCTGAGACCGTCGTCGTCGGCGTCACCGTCAAGCCCCGGCTGCTGGAGCGACGGCTGCGCTTGCGTGGGTAGTCCTGCCGACTGCGTACGCGAGCGCTTGCGGCCTGGCTCGCCTACGAGAATGCCCGAGCCGGTCTGTGGCGCAACCGGTCCGACGGGGAAGACGCCGGCCAACGTGTTGTCCTCCGACTGCGTGCGGCGTATCAGCGACCCGGAGCTGGTCGACGCCTCGATCTGCCGCACGAGGAACGCCGGCTGCATGAGCGCATCGCCCTCGGCGTCGATGGCTTTGTGCGTCAGCGGGATGGAGAAGCCGAGTCGGTACGACAGCGCGCGGTTCATGAGCGTGTTCTGCTCCACCTCCATCTCGTCCGGGGCGAGTCCTATTCGCGACTGCACGCGCTCGAGAATCTGCTCGCGGGTCTCAAACGACTTGAACGTGTAGGAGCGCGAGGACGCGCCGAACTTGAGCACGGATCCATGGGTGATGAGCGTGGGCAGCAGCGGCCGCAGCCGCATGTCGTCCAGGAACGTGCCGTGGCACGAGCCCATGTCCACGAGGTACGCGGCGCCGTCGCGGTGGTGGATGATGGTGGCGTGCAGCCGCGACACGGAGCAGTGGTTGAGCACGATGTCGCACACGACGGCGTTGCGGCCTATCAGGTACACGGGCTTCTGGTCGACCGTATACTACACAATGCCAACACCATCGTCAGCATTCAATGCCTCCAAACCACCATATCAAAAACGTCAATGGCAATAACGTACAGTGGTGAGCAGCTCGTGGTCTTTGACGACGTCTAGCAGCGCGATGGCGCGCGGCTTCTGCGGCAGACTCCAGGCCGGCGACGTGAACGGGTACGTGGGCGGCGCCATCGGCTCCAGGAAGCGCGGCGTGATGGTGGCCGAGGGCAGCGCCGCGCGTACGTTGATGCTTAAGCGCGGCTCCTCCATGGCTAGTGAGAAATCTCTCTTCCTCTTGCAGCCACGAGCAGCGTCGTCCTGTGAGTGTTCGAGGGTGCTCAGCGTCGCGCAGTCTCGGCCAGATTGTGGCGGCGCGAGCGAGCCGTCGGAGCCGGGAATCGCGCGAGCGGCCTGGTCGTGGATGGGTCTGTCGTCCTGCGCGCGCTGCCGTCGCGTCGCGGTCGCAGTATGCGCGTGGTCGGCCGCTGCTGCTGCGTGCGTGTCGTGCCCGTGGCGTGACGTCGCGATCGGCGATAAATGGGGAATTGCGTGGGAAGAGACCGTGATCTGTCGTGCGTTGCCGCTGACTGTCAACGGAGCTACTCGCGAAAGCCGTTTTCTGAGGACAACAACAGCCAATCAGAACGTAGAGAATCAGACGAGGATAGGGGTGTGACAGTCGACGCAAAAAAGGCTGACTGAAGGACGAACGCATTCGGGATAAAAGGTGAAAATGGAGATGATGACCGGTATGAGAAGATCGACTTAAAAGGGGAATACGATTACATCGAGATTTCAGCTCGTCTCTTCGTTAGTAATGGTGCCTAGAATGGTGTGGACCACGTGAGAGTTTGGATCTGTGTGTTGTCGTCTGATCGTTGCGACCTAGTGACCAGCGCGGAAACGACGCCACCCATACGACGAGATCATGGAGGAGTGAGACGGCCATGACGGAGGCCCATGGTATGTGTACAGGACACTAGACTGACAAGGCTCGTTGATGTGGATTGTGAAGGTCTTTCAACGACCGACGCCGCCGTGATGAGGAGGTCAAGCAGCGCATTTCGGACAAACTGGCGCAGTCCGGCGAGCGCGAGAAGCTCAAGGAGCAGCTGCGCCACAAGCTCATCGAGTGCGGTTGGCGCGACGAGATGAAGGCGCATTGCAAAGGTCGGTTATTGTGTGTAGCTGGCTTGCCGTGGGGATGAGGCACTGAGTGTGTGTGGTGTGGCTGTGTGATGTAGAGGTCATCCGCAGCAAGGGCATCGACCAGGTGACGGTTGATGATCTCATCGAGGAGATTACGCCGAAAGCGCGAGGTGGGTGTGTTGCGTGCGATTGATTGAGCCACTGAGGCTCTGCATGATGATGTCGAGGGGCGCTCGTGAGGCTGACGATTGTGTGTGGAATCATCGGTGTAGCTGCTGTGCCAGAGGGCATCAAGGGCGAGATGCTGGACAAGATCAAGGCGTTTATCGAGAAGGCCGCATGAGCCAGCACACCGCCCACAGCGTATACACTAATATCAAACCACGGAGTCAATCCTTCACGAGTCACGCTAGGAAATGCGGTGATGCATGCGACTGGAGCTCTCCATTCTCTGAGATCGCTTCGGTGGGTTCATTTACTATACACGAAGTAGTATACACCAGGGACTCCATCGTATCCGGATAGTCCCACCTCGGGGCTGACTCAGTCATCGACCACCATTCCTCCTACGGTGCCAAAATGAACGTCTTCTCGAACCCAGACTTAAATGGGTCCTTCAGGAAAGTCGACACGTCATGCTCCACGCCTTCTCTGCTTGTACACTCGCACAAGAGGAGTCCGTTGGCGTTTGGCCACCGACGCTATCGTAGCTTCATGAGCTTCCTGTTCAAATTCTCTTGGTGGAGGTGTAGCCATCCATCCTACCGCCGTTCCACAGGCATTTTAGACCACCAGTCTGGTCGAAAATAGTGACACGCATCCACTCCGTATCCATGCGAAAGGCGGCCATATGAGGTGTCTGCAGACGGCAAGGACACGCTCTCACGCCAGGGAGGAAGCCCCCCACACACAACACACCTGGCTCGGCAGAGTGTGCTGCCGTGTGGGCGAAGGCGGCAGCCAGCGGTCGCCCTTCTGCTGTGCTGCCTCCCTCTTCCAGGGTGCTTCTCCTGCGATATCGCATACCCATTACCAGAGGTTTTCGTACTTATCCGGATAGCATACTTTATGTGAGTGGTGGGGGAGGTTAGACTGGCGGCCATTACTTACCCCTTGTCCCCCCTTGCGCCTAAAGTTTCGTGACTGGGCCGAACGCAAGTCAAGCGCAGCACGTGACTTGAGTCGGACGGACGGACGGAAGGACGGAGCTCTCGGTGACGTCTCTGTCTCTGCCTCTCCTACGTGCCTGAGCCCTCGTACACCGCGTACGTCCTTGCCATCGTGGCGCCCGTGTCCTGCCGAGTCCATCGCGGCCCCGCTCACCTCCCAGGGTCTCTGCTAATACCTGTCGACGTCTCCGGCCTTTTCCTGGAAACGCGCAGCCTTCTCACACCCGCCAGTACGCGACTCTGCGTCTGTGGCTCTCTCTCCAACGCCGCCATCCATCACGCGGCTCCTCCCACGCGGAATTCGCGACGCAACACGCTCCTCCATCCCCAAGGTACGCGGTTAGACCCACGGTCTCACCTACGGACCTCCCGAATCAGCAGCTCAATTCGCAACCTGCCACGGCCTGTGCGTTGGTTTGAACTTGGCTGGGGAGGCTCGAGGCTTCCGATTGATTCTCCTGTCCATCAAACGCGACGCTGACGGCTCGATTGATTGATTCTTGTAGGTCGTGAATGAGCGGCGGCGTGCTCATGGACTTCCCGCCGGCCGACTCGAAGCGAAGCGCCATGAACCAGCACGACCACGAGCTTCGGTCCGTGGACTCGGCCTCGTCGCTGTCCTCGACGGTCTTTGAGGACGAGCTGGACGCGTCCGCGGCCGCGGCCGCGAGTGCCGTCTCGTCGGTCGCCACGTCGACTGTCGACGCCTCGAGTTCGTCGGCGGACCTGGGCTTTGAGCCGTCCAAGTTCTTCCGATTCGCGGCCTTCGCGGGCGACAACAACGACGCGCTGCCGCCTCGCTCGGTGTCGCCGTCCAACCAGTCGACCCACGACCTCCACAGCGTCAAGTCCCACGTGAAGGTCGACAGTGGCAAGGCCTCGGCCTCGATCTCGACGTCGGCATCGTCTGCGGCTCGCGCGCCACCTCTGGGCGTGCGCAGCTCGTCGCTGGGCGGCCCGCGACCACAGCCACGCGCACAGTTGCAGCAGCACCACCACCACGTGTCGAGCCGCCGCAAGAACAGCATCGAGATGTTTTTGTCGCAGTCGCCCAGTCAGGCTCTGGGCGGAGGCTTCCTCAAGATGGCTCTGGACGACCACCCAGAGGCTGTGGCCAGTGCTCCTCCTGCCCACCGTCTTCCGCCACGGCGCCACGAGGCGGGCGTCGCCGGCGTGCCTGGAGGCCGAACGGTTGTCGTGGCCATCAACCAGCTGCCTGTGTCGTCGCCTGAGCTTGAACTCGACCCACGGGAGACGGACGGCAGCCTCGTCCACAAGGACCCATCGACGTCGTCGGCCATGGGCGGCCACCACGGTGGCTACCTCATGAGCCACAGCCCTCCGGCCGTGGATACGGATGACGAGTGGTCGTCGACGAGCTCACAGGAGATGCTGAGTGGCAGTGGAACTAGCAGTGCGGCTGCCGCGGCGTACTACTACGAGCAGCAACAGCAACAGCAACAGCAACAGCAACAGCACCAGCAGTCGTACGCGTACGGCGGGTCGAGCAGCAACAACTACCGCAGCACGTACGCCGCGAGCGACGCCTACGCGTCTTCGAGCCGTGTCGCCAGCCAGCCACTGCAGCAGCAGCAGCACTTGAACCAGCACCAGCAGTCGTCGTGGAACGCCTCGGCGGCCGGCCACCAGCAGCAGTCGTACAGCAGCGGCCTGGGCGTCGTGTCTTCGGCTCCGTCCCCGTACGGCATGTCGTCAGGCCTGGCGCCGCAGTTCCAGCAGCCTCAGTCGCAGGCCTCGCCGTTGTACCACCAGCACCCGCAGCACCACCAACAGCAGCAGCAGCAGCTCTACGGACCGCAGCACCACCAGCACCCGCAGTCGCTGGGCCACCGCGGTCCTCCGGCTGCCGGAGGCCGCCACTACGGCCGCTCGCAGTCCATGTTTGCGTCGTCGTCGTCCTCCTCTGGTCGCATGATGATGATGGAGTCGTCTCCCCCGCCTTCGCCGCACACGGGCGCGTACGGCGTCAAGCAGTGCAAGTTCTTCCTGCAGGGACACTGCCGCATGGGCAACAAGTGCAAGTTTGCTCACCACAGCAACTCGTCGACGGCTCCTTCGGCGGCGGCGCCGTACCACCAGCAGCACCAGTCGCACCAGCAGCACCAACAGCCCCACCAGCAGCAGTTGCACCAGTCGCAGTCGTTCCACGTGGCTCACGCCTCGCCGGCGACCTCGCCGCACCACCACCAGCAGCAGCACCAGACGCACGACTACGACGCGTTCGCGTCTTCGGCGTCAACGCCGTCGTCGTACCTGCCGCGTGGCGGCAACGGGGGCCGCTCGTCGTACCGAATGGGCGGAGGCGACCTGCATCACCACCACGCGTCGTCATCGTCGTCGTCGATGGGCGTGCCGTCGCAGTCTCCGCACCACCACCAGCACCACACGCTGGGCGGTCTCTCGAGCGTGAACGCGTCGTCTTCCAGCTCACTGGCGGGCTCGCAGCAGGCGCTGCCCGCCGTGGACGCGCTGCTCAAGATCGAGGACGTTCTCGGCCGCGTGTTCTCCATCTCCAAGGACCAGAACGGCTGCCGTCTTCTGCAGGAGCAGCTCGAGTACTACGACGAACGCAAGGCGCTGTGCGACGTGATCTACAGCGAGGCCATGGACCACTTGGCCGAGATGATGGTAGATCCCTTTGGGAACTACCTGTTCCAGAAGCTGCTCGAGCGTGCTCGTCCACTACAGCGACTGGAGATTGTGCGTCGCGTTGGTGCCCACTTGGTGGCTGCGGCGCTCAACTTGCACGGCACGCGGTCGGTGCAGAAGGTTGTGGAAGTGTGCGCGACGTCGGCGCAAGTCGTGGAGCTGGACAGCGACGGCAATGAGCTGCGTCGCGTGAACCTGCCGGATCTGATCGTGGACGCGCTCAAGGACGATGCCGTGCGTCTGTGTATTGACTCGAACGGCAACCACGTGATCCAGCGCGCGCTCCAGTTCATGAAGCCCGAGTACAACCAGTTCGTGTTTGACGCCGTGTGTAAGGAGTGCACGACTGTGGGCACGCACCGCCACGGCTGCTGTGTGCTGCAGCGCTGTCTGGACGCTGCGAACGACACGCAGAAGCGCGAGGTGATCGCGCAGGTCGAGAAGCAGGCGATGAAGCTGATGCAGGACCCGTACGGCAACTACGTGGTGCAGTACGTGCTGGACTCGTGCACGGCCGAGGAGGCGTACGGCGTGATCGTCAAGCCGCTGGGCAATGTGTTTGAGCTGTCGATCCAGAAGTTCAGCTCGAACGTGATCGAAAAGTGCCTGGAGAAGGCGCCGCCTGCCGTGCTCAAGGAGTACGTTGAGGAGATCACGACGTGCCCCAAGATGCAGAAGATGCTCCAGGACCAGTTCGCCAACTACGTCGTGCAGCGTGCGCTGTGCGTGGCGACCGAAGACCAGTGTCTCGCGCTCGTCAAGTCGATCCGACCGCACCTGCCGGCCATGAAGAACACGTCGGGTGGCCGCCGCATCACGGCCCGCATCCTCAAGCGCTTCCCGCACATGGACCTGAATCTGGACTTGGGCTTCGAGCCGGTCGGACCGAGCGGCATGGGGGGCTACGGTGGCATGAGCATGGGCATGAGTATGGGTATGGGAATGGGTATGGGCATGATGCAGCAGTACTCGACCGAGACCCAGCAGCACGCGTACCAACCACAGCAGCAGCAGGCTCAGCAGCAGTACCAGCAGTCGTACAGCTCGTCGATGTACGGCATGATGCGTGACTCGAGCGACCATGGGTCTGCGTTCGCGGCATCGGGCGGCCTGGGGCTGCACAACGGAGGCAGTGGACGCCTGTAGAAACAAGGAGTGACGAAGAAGAGATGGACACGCTGGTGAGCTGCCGGAGGACGCGACGCGATGTACAAGTAAACTGTATCAGTATGTCCACGAGTGTCGCGCCCGACTCGCACCGAGCCAACAAGTTGTGTGGTGATTTGATGGCCACGACGCCGCCGTGACTTTGACGGGAGCGGCCAAGTTTTGTGTTTTTGGCGAGAAAAGTGGCGATCCAAAACGAAGCAGAAAAGAAGACAAAAGTGAGAGGTTAGAAAAGCAGGAAACGGAAATTTTAGGC
>JAADVL010000455.1:0-25646 GCA_023334995.1 Pythium sukuiense
GATGCAGCGAGCGCAGCAGATCCAGGAGCTGTTGTACAGCGGACGCACAGCTGGCTCGCTCGGAATCCCGTGAGTTCCTCTTGTTTCTGAATGGGACGATGGGATGGTTTTTGCGGAGCTCAAGCGTCAGGCGGTGATTGCGTTTTCACGAACGGATCAAGTTCTGAAAGACCACGGCGTCGCGATTGACATGGCAGTCGGCAACCGTGTCACAAGGGATTTTGATGCCACGCGATGCCAGGTCGTGGCGCATCTCGCATCGACCTTCACGTTTCCATTCGACATCCACGCAACGTCGATGGCGTTATGGAGTGAGCTGCCGTCATTGTACTCAACGCAATACCCAGACAAGAATGACCCATGCGCCGACCATGCGACAGATATGACTCGGAGAAGCCAGTACTACAATGCAGCCCGCGTCGTGGAAAGCAGCGACTCGCTTTACGCCGTGTCGTACTTTGCACAGCTGATTGTGGACGGTGTGGCGGTCTCCATTCGAGTTCGAGACGTGATCACACTGTTTGTGTCGAATGACAAGCTCAGCAAGTCTGTGATTGTGTGGCAAACTGCACTCGACGCGAGCTCCGTAGGCGGAGTCGACGTCCCGCCTGTGATCAGCAGCGGCTGGCTCGTAATGGATCAAGAGCCAGGGGAGTGCCGATCCACAGTCCTGCAGTGTGTATTCGAGTTCCACTCGCCGTCAACGTCCCCGACATACCCGGATCGAGAACGACACGCAGTGATGGAGACCTGGGTCAAGCTCGGCGAGGCCTGTGTGGACAATATCGTGCTGCAAGTAGACAAGAAGCTGCTGGGATAGAGGGATAAAGGAGAGCTGTTCTAATTTACCGTATGTGCAACGACTTGTTTGTTTGTGAAATTTCGCAGAATATTCATGATTTGTCACTGCCGGACCAATCGATCGACACTTGTGACGAATCCAAGTGGCCATTTGGTACATTCGTCACAAACTTTTAAGCTTGCTAGCTCAGATTGTAATCGTGATTACAGTACTTTCTTGCATGTTGCGTCAAGCTTCGTGACCATGCATCTCAACCTGATCGCGGCATGCAAGCAGTCGCCCAAGTGCAAGCGCTTCATCCCAGCCGAGTTCGGTGTGGACGTGGAGAAGTACCCGGACCAGCCTGCGTACTACGAGCCACTGCAAGGCGTAGTGCGCAAGGCGTTGCGTGAAGACACCTCGGCAGAGAAGCTGGAGTGGACGATCGTGTGTATCGGCATGATCATGGACATGTACATCCCCAAATCCAACCACTACTTCAGCTACCTCCCGGACGCGTACACAGCGGACACAAACACCATCAAGATGGTTGGCACGGGCGAAGAGCTCCTCTCCTACACGACTGCGCGCGACACGGCCCGTGCCGTAGCTCGGCTGTTGCTGGCCCCGAAGGGCTCGTGGCGTCCGTTCATCTTCGTGGAAGGACACAAGGCAGTTCAGCAGCACGTCTTGGAGCAACTCAAGAACCACGCGGGCAACAGCGACACCAAGTTCGTCAAGTCCAGTCTCACACAGCTGATCCAGACTGTGGTCGCCAACGCGTCCGTCGAAGAGGTTGTGATGGCACAGATCGAGATCAGCGCCATCTGCGGCGGTTGCAACTTTGCTGCTGACAAGGTGGCTCGCGACCGTGCCGAGTACTTCCCTGGGCTCGTCTTCGAGACCGCGGACGACGTGTTCGCGCGTCTGGCCATCGATCCAAATGCTACGATTTAGTCACCAGCATCAGCGACTGTACTGTCGCGATTCATCCGCTTGTATGCGGAGCATCCAGGACGCGTCATAGGTGCAGAAATCCAGAGTCGATCCTATCGTGCATATACTGCTGACACCTTTCACTTCTTCTCTTTCATCTCTTTCAGGTTATTTTCCAGGATACGTTGGCTTCAGGAACGCAACGCTGCACCCATTAGAGAGACCTGAATCCAAGTTGAAGTGGCGTGGTTGGTGCCCTAGCAGTGTACATGGGTGCAGGTCCATATTGTACCTGAGCTCCCAGGCTGGAGCCAGCGGCTCCGAGCCACCAGTGAATGGTGGCCACCCACGTGAACCCAAAGCGCTAAATTCACAAGGCCAGTCCAAAGGCGATCGACCAGACTCTGGTCCAGAGCACCATTCAACCCAACGTTCCACTGTTGGGAAGTCCCATCCAGCATACGGTCTTCCTTGAAGAAATCCTTCATGAGCCGTCATCCCAGCCGATGGACAACAACATGGAAGACCCCTCGGCGCTCTTCAGCCGTTGGGCTTTGTGGAAGGAAAGCGGAAGGGCCTATGGTTCGATAGATTTAGACTGTAATTTCGAACGTTCCTGATCGACTGCTGGACCAAAAAATTGCAATGTACCGTAACCTGATGTATTGTAACCCAAAGTTTACATAAAATACCCAATTTTTCTTTTTCTTGTAAAATATCAGGTCCCTTCCTCCTTCTTCATTGATCAAAATGCAGAAATAAACATAAAAGAACCGAGGTTACACGTGAGACACTCGTAGCGAGTAATTTATCACAGCAGCTGTTGACAGTGGAAGTGTATCACATCTGAATAGTAGCTCCTGTGTCCCTGGCCCAAGTGAGTAATGACACCCACGACGATCGCCATCATGAACAGCTACAAACCCTCACTAGCAGTTCATTTGCCAATCCTCCGCACGCCCCACTCTGTCTCCAAAGCGCGACAGACGTCCTAGGATACCCATGCTTGGTCCCCGTGCGCTGCTGCCGCTGGCCGCCGCGCTGGTTACGCTCGTGTCCGCCGCCACCAACAGCTCCAGCACCTCCTCCTCCTCCTCCTCCACCACGACGCTGACACTGGATGGATGGTACACGTGCTCAGCGGTGACGTTCGAGTCGCAGCTCCCAGACGACGCTGACTCGAGTATCCAGAGCGCCGCCGACTGCGCCATCTTCAAGGCACCGCTGTGCCACACCGGCGTCTGCGAAGATGAGACCAACACGGAGATCGACGTGTTCGTGAAGCGAATCTCGTCCGGCAGCAGCTCGTTCCTGAGCAGCTCCAAGCCCAACATCTTCTTCATGCAGGGCGGGCCTGGTGCCGCCTCGCCAGCCAGTACGTTGCCTTTCTTGACAGGATAATTGTGTGCCTTTGCTGACGGTCTCTGTTATTGATGTGGTACAGTGGAGTCGGCGATGACGTGGATCTACTCGCTGCTCTCGGGCAACGTGAACGTGTACACGATGGACCACCGAGGCACGGGTCGGAGTACCAAGCTGGACTGCGTGGCTGCCCAGGCCCAGACCAGTGGATCTCCAGGCGGCACCTCCATCGATTCCAGCGAAGTCGGCGACTGTGCCGCTGAGATCGAAGCCAAATACGGCTCGGACCTGTCGTCGTTCTCAGTCACCAGTGCCGCTTCGGACCTGAAGCTGTTCATCTCGACCCAGCTCAAGGGCCAGAAGAACTTCGTGTACGGCGTGAGCTACGGCTCGTCGCTGGTCGAGCGTCTCATCCACCTGAACACGACCGACATCGCGGGTTACATTCTCGATGGCATCAGTACGACTTCGGGCTCGGACAAGAAGAACTTCGAGTACTTCTCGACGTGGGACACGGACTACGATGAAGTCGGCAACTACTTCTTGTCGTACTGCGCGAAGAACGAGGCCGACTGTGGCAAGTACTTCAAGGGCACGGACGTGATCACAGCGCTCAAGACGCTGATCAGCAACCTGGACGAGGCATCGTACAAGTGCACCTCGCCGCTGGACTCTATGCTCGCTAAGCTCTTTTCCTACCCCGTGGGAGAGTACTCGCCTGCGACCGTTCTGCGTCAGGTCATGGGTACGCTTCTGGCGGACGCGACCACACGCAAGTTCATCCCCGTACTGACCTACCGCTTGACGCGTTGCAACACCGATGACATTGGCGTGCTGAACCACTTCTTCAACACGCTCGGTGACTCCCTGTCTGGTGCGTCGGAAAGCGACCAGTACATGTCCGACTTGCTCTACCGTGTGATCGTGTACTCGGAGTTCTGGGAGTCGCCTGCTCCGTCGTACAAAACGCTCTCGGACCGTTTCCTCAACACGACCATCAGCAGTGGCACGGCCTCGGAGGCGGAGACCTACTGTGTTTTCTCCAAGGACAAGTCGAGTGCCTGCACGGAATTTGCCAGCGTGACCAACTACAAGGCTTCGTCGCTAGTCTACAAGAAGGACCAGTACTGGAACGTCGCTGCCAAGCCGCCAAGCGATGTGAGCGTGCTGCTCATGAGCAGTAAGATGGACCCGCAGACCCCGCACAAGTACGCCCAGTACCTGTACGAGGCGCTGGACACGGACAACAAGGAGCTCATCACGTTCGAGCAGGCAACCCACGCGACGCTGTGGAGCACGCCGACCTCGGAGACCTCGGATGGAGCCACGTGCGGTATGCAGATCGTTGCCTCGTACCTTGCTGGCGGTGGCAAGCTCTCGCTGATGGACAAGTCCTGTGTGGCCACGATGCCGCTTGTGAGCTTCGCCATCGACGAGTCCCTCCTATCCGACTACCTCAACTCAAGTGCTCCCTACGACGGCACGTACACCGGCTCGGCCGCTGAGGCCGCTGGTGCGACGGACAGTGGAGCCACGTCGTCAGAATCCTCTACCGGCACTTCCTACAAGTCCGTTTTCGTCGTCTTCGTTGTGCTCTTCGTCCTCGCGACGGCCGCTGCAATCGTGTTCGTGGTCAAGTGGCGCAGAGCCAAGCGATCCACGACCAAGGATGTCCAGGTGTACGAGGCGACCACGGAGACGCCCTAGATGCAGCACCAATCACGGCAAGAAATCAGCAGTGTTATCCTAATAATCAGAAATTTCTTTTTCACGAAAACCTCATTTATCATAAATTCGTCACCTAGGCGTAACCCATGTGTAACCCACCTCGGATAGACTCAAATTTCGAACGCCAGCTGGTGGCCGTGGCTAGACCGGATGACATGTTGTGCGTGTGTAATGGGTTCGATGTCTAACTGGCTGGAGTCCAGCCACGTCCTGGGTGAGTCATTAGTGAGTGGTGGTCTCACTTACTCCCAGACCCCCACAGCTTCCGTCACCCTCTGCATTGCGCTTTAATCGACACCTGCCATGCTCCTCGCTCGTGTCGTCACGCTCGCGGCGCTGGCCGTTGCGACGTCTGTGGTGTCGGCGGCGAATGTGACGATCCACGGATGGTACGGCTGCTCGCAGTACTCGCTGGAGGAGGAGATCCCGACGACGTCAGTATTCGAGGGCAACTCGTTCACGACCCAAGCCGAGTGCGCTATTTTCAAGGCGCCACTGTGCTACGACGGCGTGTGCAAGGACTCGCAGAACCGCACGATCGACATCTTCGTGAAGCGATACGCCGCGTATGAGTCGGAGGGCAAGCCGAACGTGATCTTCATGCAGGGCGGGCCAGGAGCGGCCTCACCAGCCAGTACGTTGGCTCTGTGTATTGAATCTCAAGTTTTTTTGCCCTGTACTGACTAGAAATGGTTTGTGTATCTCAGTGGAATCGGCGATGACAGGGCTGAAGAAGCTCTTGGGCGCGCAGGTCAACGTGTACACGCTCGACCACCGCGGCACCGGTCGCAGCACCAAGCTTGATTGCGTGGCTGTGCAGGCGCTGACCAGTGGCTCGCCTGGAGGCCGCAGTGTCACGGATGATGAGGTCGGAGAGTGTGCCGAGGAACTCGAGAACAAATATGGCTCGGATCTTTCGTCCTTCTCCGTAACCAGCGCTGCGTCCGATCTCAAGTATTTCATCACCAACTTCCTTGGCGACGGTCCGACGTTTGTTTATGGTGTGAGCTACGGCACGCTTCTGGTTGAGCGGCTCATGCACCTCGAGCCCCCGGGTGTCGCTGGGTATATCTTGGACGGTATCGCGACGACCTCAGGCTCAGCGGAGGAGAACGGCCTGTACATGTCGATGTGGGACATCAACATGAACTCGGTTGCCGAGTCCTACCTTGACCTGTGTGCTCAAAACAACGAGTTCTGCGGCAAGTACTTCAAGGACAAGAGCGTGACGAGCACACTGCGCACTCTGCTTTCAAACCTGCTCGAGTCGTCGGCCAAGTGTACTGATTTTCTCGACATGCAGCTCGCCAAGACCTTCGGATACGCGCCTGGCCGGTACTCCACGGCAGGCACGTTTCGTCAGGTGCTGGGACAGCTTATCCAGAGCTACACACTGCGCGACGTGATCCCTGTGCTCACGTACCGCCTTTCTCGCTGTAACACGGACGACAAGAAAGTGCTCAACCGCTTCTTCGAGAAGCTCGGCGAGCGCCTCCAGGCGCCTTCAGAAGAAGACAACATGATGTCGCAGTTGCTCTACGGCTTGATCGTGTACACGGAGCTCTGGGAGTCGCCTCCTCCAACGGATCGCGAGGCGATGCAGCGGTTCTCAAGTGCACTGATGGGCAGTGGGGTCACCTCTTCGGACTACTGCGCGTTCACCAAGGACACGAGTGCGGCAGCGTGCCTAACGAGTTCCAGCAGTCGGTACTCGGCCTCGCCCATCAAGTACAAGAAGGACAAGTACTGGAACGTGGCCGCGCAACCTCCAGCCAACGTGAGTGTGCTTCTACTGAGTGGCAAGCTGGATGCCCAGACCCCGCACAAGTACTCGGAGTATCTGCTGGCTGCACTCAAGACGAACAACAAGGAGCTCGTCGCGTTCGACTACTCGAGCCACGGCACGCTGTGGAACACGCCGATGCTGACAAGCCCGACGACGTGTGGACTCAAGATTTTGGCTTCCTACGTCTCCAACGGCGGCAAACTCGCGGCCATGGACAAGTCTTGTATCGCTAACACGGCCAAGCTCACGTTTCAGCTTCCAAGTGTGGTGCTGTCGAGTTGGCTCAACACAACGTCCGCGTACGATGGTGCGTACATTGGCCCTGCGACGATGCTCGTGGACTCAGAAGGGAACGTGGTGAAAGACGGCTCGTCGCCGTTCAAGACCGTGTTCATCGTAGCCCTGGTGCTCTTCGTCATCGCACTGGGGACTGCGATTGTCTTTGGCGTGAAGTGGCGTCAGGCCAAGAAGAACAAGATGATGGCAACACCTGAGCTGAAGGAGGTTGCTGTCTACGAGGAGGCCACGGCATAGAGAAGGAAGAAGCCAATTATGAATCAGAATGAAAACAGAAATGCCAAGAGGGAGAGCCACGAGTCACCTGCCATGGTAGAAGCGCTGCCGTGCTGAGCTCTCACGGCCACCGGTGATGACCGCTGAGCTGTTTTCTTCCATTTTCGAACTGGAAGACGTCTTGGATACCCATAAGCACGATCGAGGATCCCGAGCGGCACGCCACATGATAAGTCAAGAGGAAACAGGGACACAAGCACGCCTGCCAAGTTGCTAAGCGATGACGGACGTGGCTGATACCGTACGTTGATCAGCTCCGTTGGTGAGACCAAGCAATTGCGCATGCCAACGATGGCTTGGAGAAGCTGGATACAGACTCTGTATTACAGAGCTCAGGCTGCGCTGCGCTGCCCTCGCCTTTTTCTACAGTAAGGATACAATTTGGCACAAAACGTCTTGGTCAAGTTGATCAACTGCACACCCAGGTGAGCGAGAGAGAGAGAGAGAGAGACTGCTGAGACCATGGCATGCCACTGTCGCAGTTGATCCGATTAGATCGTCAGCGTGACCGACGGTCACTGACCGTGGCTGGCTGCAGGCAGTTGCAGCCTCTGTTTATACTGTACGCGATCAATGGCGGTGCTGCGTCTGGTGGATACATTGAAGGATCATGCAAAGGACTTGCGCTGTGGAAAGTGCAGGCTCGACTCCAAGATAAAATTGCAATTATTGCATGCATGCTCCATGGAGGACTCGATAATGGATGAGGAAACGCTCTAGAGAGATCTAAACCTTCACGAGACCCGAGCGGTCATAAGCAATTGATGCTCAGTCCAAGGCCACCTTCCAATCGTTGATGGCTGCCGTGCTGAGCAGTTTGGAAGATCCGCACTGTTTGGATTGGGATTTGATTCGTGAGTCCGTCGATCGACAGACTCGACGCGAGTCGCGAGGTCTCTTGTCATGAGACGGTCGCTCATGGATCAGACGGTCTCCGATCGTACTGTACTTACTAGATCTACTCAACATAGAACAAGCATGCGTCTGTGATCAATTGAGAATGGGGAAATACTCGAGTTCAGGTGCGCAGTACAATACTGGATACTGTCCACGACTTGAGCCTCTTGAGCTGGCGGCAATCATTGCCGTGTGCCTCTAGTTACTGGATTAGAGACGGGAAACGCCAACCAGTCCATGGCACTGCCACGAGTCGAGGCCGTGGCTGGGAGTGAAACCAAAATGAGTGAAAGCGGTGCTTTCGCCCGTGTCTTCATGGCTCAAAAGTCAAACACGAGGAACACGGTGGCGACGCGACGCGATGCCACGACGAGAGAGTCTTTCCATCATGGTGCATGAAGTGGCCACGGGCCTAAACCCAAGATCTCACGACTCAGCTGGGCGTGCGGAAGATGGCGAACTTTGTCCACGCCAGCCAAATGAACCGAAACGTACCACTCAAAGCATATCACTGATACGAAGGGAGTTGACACGCGGCTCTCACTCCTCACAACAATTGACAATGTTTCCAGGTTATCATCCTCGATCACCACATCGTGCCAATCCCTCAAGCAAAGTCGCCGGCCAGCGTCTGACTCGAGTCTCGAGCGAGTGCAAACGTCTCAACGTCTTGCGACCTGCTGGGTTGCACCCAGCCAGCCGACGTCCGCAAAGGCCTCGCCATCTCCTTGAGCGTCGATGGGCGTCAGCGTTGCATGGAGTGCAGTCGCCCTATACAGTACTGTAGACAGACCGCAGTTGGTTTGCGACCAGATCGTCCATAATAAAATAATACATATTATTCTACTCGCATTCCTTCCACGTTTTGCGACGACGGTCTCCATTGTGTATTCTTTGGTTGTTGGTCTCCGATATGAATGAGTTGTTCTGCATAGAATGTTCTGCTCTCAAGTCGCACGCGTCCACCTGGGGGGATGTGTGGGCCACCTGCTTTCGTATCTCTTGGCTGCTCAAGGACCAGCTGGCTGTCGTGCGGATACCACTTGGCTCGAGACCTTGAAGAGTTCCGCTCCACGCCCACGGAAGAGCCAGCCGAGACCTTCCACATCATCGGCATCACCTGCTCGCGCGGCTCGCCAGTAACAACCTACAGTAGTGTACGGTCTGCCTAATGGTTCCAGTCCCCCGAGACCTCCCCTAAAGGCCTTGACCAACCCAGACCAGGACGGTTCCCACAGGCGGGCGGATCAGTATCACTTGTCAAGTTTTGATCCAGGCGACGCACCGCCACTGCTGGACGGAAGTTGCTCTGGTCAGAACACTTAATCCTCGCCTCCTGTATTGTCGCTCGAATAATGGTGTCCAAGACCCACACGGACCCGGCGATGGCGAGAAAGGCGACGCGGCAAATGCTGTCGCCGGCCGAGATCATGGACGCGCCGTCCATGGACATGGACGAAAGCGGCCACCTCACGCTCAGTATCGACCGCTCGAACCACCGCTTCATGGCGGGCGACAAGTTCTTCAACTACCAGCAGTACGGCGCGTTGCGTGGCGGCGGGGAGGTGTCGCTGTTCTCACGCGAGTACCTGGGCATCTTGGTCTCCGCTGCACAGTCCAGCTTCACGTACGCGGCGATGCGGTATTGCGTGCGTCCTGCGCTCATGAACTTCTTGCAGCTCAACCGCACGGAGAACCAGGCCGTGATCGAGTGTCTCGTGAGTCTGCCGACGTCGTTCAGTCTGTTCTGCGGCCTCGCGTCCGACGTGCTGCCCATCGGAGGCTACCGACGCAAGTCCTACATGCTGCTGGGGTCTGCGATCAGCTTCATGATGCTGCTGGGACTCACGATCCTCGCTGGAACCATCAACCCGACGACCACGGACAAGGAAGGCCGCGGGGAGTACCTGATCTACTACATGCTGCTCATCCTCGGCTCCGTGGCAGGCACGTTGCTCTCCAAGGTCGCCACCGATGCCCGTGTCATCGAGCTGTCGCAGCGTGAGCCGCTCACGTCGCGAGGACACATCCAGATCAACTACCTCATCTTCCGAGCGCTCTTCGAGTGTTCTGCTAGCTGGCTCACGTCGTTCCTCGTCAACTATGACGCCAAGCTCAAGAACTACCACCTCCAGGTCGACATGTTCTACGTCTTGCTCGTGCTGTGCATCATGGCGCTCGTTCCAGTGCCCTTCGTGCTCATGAACTGCACCGAGAAGAACATCCAGCAGAACGAAGTCGACATGATGCACAACATGATGGCCGCGGGACTTCCGACGACCACCGCCAAGGCCTTGACCACGCCAATGATGCGTGTCAAGGCCTTCTTCCGCATGTGCCAGCAGCGTGCCGTGTGGCAGATCGTGTTGTTTCTGTCCATTCTCCTCGCGACCACGCGGTTCTTCTTCGGCTCAGCCAACAAGGCGCTCAAGACCCTCGCCCAGCTCGACGCCAACACTAGTCTCCGCACGGACGCCATCAAGTTCATGGTCACGATCGCCGTGATGATCGGCTGGAAGGTGTGGTGGTCCAACAGTGACTGGCGTCGCACAGTTAACACTGGTCTCGTGGCTCTCGTGGGCATCGAGATCTTCCGCGCTCTCATGATGCTGTACGTGCCCTCGACTCGCACGCAGCTCTTCTTCGACGCCATGCTGTGCATCATGGCCGTGTCCGACGGCGTGATCTCCATCTTCTCGTTCATTCCAGCGACCGAGATCGCCGAGTACGGCTCCGAAGGCGCGACCATCGGCCTGCTGCAGTCCTTCCGAAGCTGTCTCGCCGTTGCAACTCGCACGATCAGCGACCAGGCCATGTCTAAGGTTGCATCAGTCGAGCTCAAGCAGGGCAGCGGTGCCATCGGCACGCTGTGTCTGCTGCTCATGATCTCGTACGGCGTCCACGCCCTGGCCTTCTTCTCCGTGTTCCTGCTGCCTCGCCAGAAGCTCGACGCCCAGCAGCTCCGCGTGTACGGCGGCTACAGCAAGATCGCCTGTGGCGTGCTCATGGTCATCTTCCTGGCCTTCTTCTCCTTCTCCACGACCATCAATGTCAAGGCCGTGATCGACATGGCCCTCGGGTCACTACCTTAGAGTCCATTATGTGCAGAGAAGTTTATTTACGGAGACAGTGATCCATATCTAAATCAATGTTAGTCCATGGGATCCCATTGTTAGTCCAGCAGTTTTAACCATGGTCTCCGACAGAAGCACGAACAGCTCACACTCGAGTTGAGATCCGTCTTTACAGGGCGTCGACACATCCACGAGTCGTGGATGCCGACCACGACACGAGCCTGCATAGTCTGGTGAGACGAACTCAAGGCAATAATATCTCAGGTTGAAGGTCTAAACCGGTTTCCCACCGGTATTTTGTTCTGTCATGGTGTGGCCCACCCCAACTTGAACACAAACGGTTCGGATATCGTTTTAGACAGGGATGGAAACCGTGAAGTGCATGCATCTGCAAGAAGCTCCATCGTCGCAGAGAAACCTGCGGAAGCAGCGCCGCGCATCTCGCCTTCCACGCCACCTCACTCGCTCCATACGCATCCGGCACCACCGAACAGTCTGCCACTACATCCTACGCGTCTTGCGCAGTTCAAATCGACCTTTCCGTGCGACGAGTCTATAGAAGTGAAGCATCATGGCGGCGTGGTTCGGACACACGCAGACGCTGACCAGCATCTCCAAATCGGTCACCACCGTGGCCAGCGGCATCATGGGACTCGAAGCCAACCTCGCCACCTTCATGCAGAAGGTAATTCCCCATCTAACCGTGGCTTCCCGGTCTCCAACCGCTCCATATTAACAGCGTTATCGGCTTGATCAGGTGACGTATTACGACAAGTTTTTCCAGCGCGTGGGCGTGAATCTGCCTCCTGAAGTGCTCAAAACGGCCGCCAGGCTATTCGCTCGCTGCTACGAGTACCGTGACGAGATCCGCGACGAGCTGGAGTCG
Source organism: Pythium sukuiense (assembly GCA_023334995.1). NCBI lineage: Eukaryota > Oomycota > Peronosporomycetes > Pythiales > Pythiaceae > Pythium > Pythium sukuiense. The sequence continues at coordinate 12,024 of JAADVL010000455.1, forward strand.
AGTCTAGCGTACGTGGCGGACGCCGGTCGCTGGGTCATCGGCATGGAGGACTGGAACTCGAAGATGGAGAAGCGGCTCGCCCAGATCAGCGAGCTCGTGCTGCTGACCAACACGCTGCTCGCGGAGTTCACGCTCACGGGCAAATGGGGCGCCTTGGGGGCCAAGGACGAGCTGGATGCGTACCTGCGGACCATCGCCGACTCGGTGGTGCTCCACAACGGCCAGGCGCCTAGCAGTAGTCGGTCGACGACGTCTACGATCCAGTCGACGACCCAGAAGAAGATTGACGAGCGAGGGGGGAACGGAGAGGAGGAGAACCCGTTGTTTCCACGAGCGACGAAGGCGAGCGAGGCAGAGGATGAAGAGAATCCGCTGTTCCCTCAGGCGAGAGGGTCGCCGCCAGCGTCCAACACTGATGTAAAGTCCTCTCGTTCAACAGACAGCGATGAAGAGCTCTTCGTGGCACGCAGTAGCAGCACGAGCGCTGAGGCTGAGGCTGAGGCTGTTATCCAGTCGGACCGTGGTGTGTCTATCGGTGGGGAAGATGAGGATGACGACGTGTTAAACCCGTTCGCAAGAGCCTACCAGCCACCGGTGTCGGTGGAATCAAGCCTGGCCAGCCTGAGAGCTGAGTCCGACAATGGCAGTGTGTACTTTAGCGCTCTGGACTCGCAGCAAGCCAGCCAGATCACTGTGAGCGGAGACCGCGACGCTGATTTCGACGACAGTGACGGACCGGACAGTCCAGTCAGTCTCGGGGAGTACGAGTGTTTGGATATTGACTCGATTCCTCAGTACGTTGCATTCAAGCCGTCGGTCATGTCGAGGAAGAGACGCTTGAAGCAGCAGTACAACCAGTTCTTTGGCGGGCCGTCGACGTCGCCGTCAGCGTCCGTTGATTCTCTCCGTTCGACACCAGCACCGCCTCCTCAGCGGTCACCACGTGCGTCACCTCGAGCAAACGGCAGAAAGTCTGGCGCGTCGACGCCGATGAAGGACCGCCAGCGACTCATGGACCTCAACTACTCGTACGATTTCCAGAGTGAGCTCAATTTCAACCCGTTCGCGTCGCCTGGGATGGCTCCCAGCACGACTGAGGCTGCGGATGCACCGCCATCAATGGAGCTCTCGATGAGACGAACCGTTTCGACGGTGCAGGAAGAGGAGATTGCGCCGATGCAGCCGATTCCAGAGCAGAGTTTCGGGCATGAGCGACAACTTGAGAACGATCAGCCAGCTGCGACGGAGACCCAGTCGCCTCAGCCGGTCGTTGAGACTGTACCTTCACCTACGACTCATGAAGCCCAAGAGGAGGAGGAGGAGAAGGAAGAAGACGAAGAAAAAGAAGAAGACAATGAAGACAACGGAGACAATGAAGACGAGGATGGTCTGCAGAACAGCTCTGACGAATCCCCCCTCGCAGGACTGTCCGAAGTCGAAGACAATGACGATGAAGAGGAGGACATCCCCCACATCACGGCGTCTTTCAACTTGGACATGCTGCTGACGCCACAGTTCTACTCGGAGGAAGGAGAAGACGAGCTCTCACGCCTGCTTCATCTTGACGAGACACCCGAGCCGCGAGTAGATAGCGACGTGGACAACTTCACTAGCCACCACAGCCCTGGACCCCAGTAGTGATCCTCGCATCAAGCGTAGCCTCTTCACACTAACTGAGTCCACAAGTAATGTGACGTCATAAAAGCCAAATTGCAAAGGTCTTTTTTCGAGTGGGAAACATGATGATTTCGATTCGATAAATATGCACAACTGGCAGAGGGACTTTCAACATCAAACTCACACAACGACTGGCAACGCATCAAACTGGATCTTGGACTCACGCGAATTGGGCTTCGTCCACTCCCTCTGCAACCGCACCCGGCGCCGTGAAGTGGATCACGTCGATGGTGATGTCGTCGTGGTAGTTGCGGCGCTCGCCCGGGGCGATCTTCTCCAGCTCCTCCGTGCTGAATCCGTAGTATTTCGCGATCCGCTCGAGCACGGCGCCACGCAGAGCTTCACTCACATTGTCGACGCCCTGCTCGCGAAGGTTGTCGATCGTGGACGCAATCTCGTCGTTCGTCATCTCGCCGTACAGACCGTCCGAGCCCAGCACGAGGAACTCTGGCTGGCGGTCGCACAAGTCGAATTCAAACACGTCGGGCACGGCCGTGATGTACGGACGCTTGAAGTTGCCTCGGATGCGAAGCCCACGTGGCATGGGCGCGCGGTTCACCTCCTGGACCTTCATGTACGTGTCTCCAAGGCTGCGTGTGGGCTGGAGGCGGCCCTTCACATAGAAGTTCTGGGCCCCAATCTCTCGTACGATGTCGTAGTCATCCGGGTACAGGATACGGAGCCGCTCCTGCTCCCTGGCTTCATTAGCCGAGTGGTCCAGTGTGACTTGCTCGACACTGAGGGATCCGTCGGGTTCGCGGAAGGCCATGATGGCTCGGCAGTCCCCACAGCTCGCGACGTACAGCTTCGAGTCCACTACCATGGCGATCACGGCACAGGCTCCGACGGAACACGCCGACCACGAGCCCTGGGAAAACTCCATCACACTGCGGCGGTTGAACTCCCTATCCGTGTGCTGGAAGCCGCTCACGATGGCGTCCGTGACAGTCTCTCCATCCATCAAATTGCGTTTGATGTTGCGATACAGGTTCCGCTGGACATACTCGACGGCTTGCTCGCCGCCGTGGCCGTCGTAGCAACCACAGAAGAACACAGAGCTGTTCTGCGGCTCGACGTTGTTGCTGGCGTCCGGAGACGCGTCCAGAGACAGCAAGAGCTCGTCGATCACGTACTGTGAGCGGTCTTCGTTGCGGTTGTTGGCGGCGTAGCTGTCCATGTCGTAGCGCCAGAAGAGCTCCCTCGCGTCACTGACCACGTCCGACACGCGCGGTGGAACCGAAAGCACGCGCAGATCATCCAGAAACTCGTTCTCCGGTTCCAGGCGCTGCAAATAACGGAAATATGAGACGTCATAGAACCGAAATTTTGAAACATGAGAGGGGTATTAGCGTACATACCTCGTTGAGGGAGTCGGGTTGGAGGATGGCAAAGAACGCGAGGAAGAGAGCACGCCACGGGCTCGTGCTCTGAGCTGTGGAGGTCGTGGAGAACTCTTCGTCCTGGTTGGACGCGGGCTTGTCGATGGGGATGCTGGCGCTCGTGAGCAGGAGTCCCTTTTTGACGTTGGGCGTGGCCGACTGCTTGGTGAGCGCGGACGTGGCGATGCCGCTGGCTGCCGAGACAGAGGCCTTCTTGCGCAGCGCGAGCGCGTTGCGGCGCACGAGTGTGCGGTTGTAGCGCTGCCATAGCATGGTGCGGTGCTTGCGCGCGCAGGTCAGGAGCGTCATCTCGCCGCGTTCTTGCTGCCACGGGTCCGCGAGGAACTCGACGTACTCTTCCGGGAAGTCTATCTTGGCTAGCGTTGGAGGAATCAACACTGGGGTGGCAATGGAGCAGGAAGAAGGATCCAGAGACGGAGGATGGAGGAGTGACGGAGGATCGAACAATAGCAGGGCGGAGCGGCGCGCGAAAAGGCGGAGGAGTGGAGAGGAGGGAATGAACTGGCGTGACAAGACAAGCGCCGTCGCAGTCGCAGATACAACGCCAAGTCTAACGTACCAAAGAAATGGCTTGACAAAAAATAAACGAGTGAAATAACCAACGTTGGCGTTGGCGACTTCCATATTTTCGTTCCAAACTCTAGCGATGATGCTCCGCGTACCTATGTTGCAGTCTGGCAGAAACAGGTGGGTGGAAACCCTCCGAAATTGCATTTTCGTACTGCAGTCAGCCGCTTCCGCGCTGCTGATTGGCTGGAACAGAAAACAGCAACCCACCGCTTCAACCTCATGGGAAAAGTGCGAGTGATGCGACTCCAAGCAGCATCCACCTCTCCATCCACGGAATTTGACAGCGTGCACTGTACTGTAATGCTGGTCCACAGCAAGAAACAAAGTCGATGCTCGCGACTCGCGAGCATGGCGATTGATGGGCTCTATAGTGTACTCTCGAACGTTTGATGGTGCGACAGCTATTGGTTGTGGGGGTCCTCTCGTTGGAACCTCTCACTGGAACCCTTACTTGATGGCGGGGTTTTCGTGAAGTCAACTGGCCATCATCAAGAGTTTGGAACAAACTCTCCGTTCTGGTGTCACAGTTCCAACAGCGCGTTTTCCGTTCTTTCCCGATCGGTTCCACAGACGCAAGAGGCGCGTCCTCTGGAGCAGCTGCACTTTGAAGCGCACTCCACTTGAAGTTGGTTCCGCCAGTTTAACGTCCCACCAATCACAGGGCAGGGAACTGTCCTTTCCGGACCAGCACGTCCAGAGTTCAGTTCTCTCTACAGTACATCGGATCGGATTCCAGACTGCATTCCAGAGTGGGCTCCGAGTCGGAGACCCCAGAGTCCGACCTCCGAAATCTCCGGATCCGGATCCGGTACCGGTACGTATCCTAACAAGTGAGCTCTTCACAACGGTCTCTGGTATTCACATACACTTCACATCTACCAATACACGAGCACCTCATGCTGCCATCGCTCTCGGGACGGATGGCACGTCGGCTGCTGGCTTGGGGGTCTTTTTCTTGGGCTTCGCTCGGCAATCTTTCTCTTTCTCTTTCTTGTCGCTGTCGGCGGATGGCACCGCGTCGGGACTCGTATCGAGTTTCTTGGCTGGCTTCTGCTTCTGCGGCTTCTTCTGGGCCTCGTCTTGCTGCTGTGGCTGCTCAGGCTTTTTCTTTTGCTTGGGTTTCGGGTGGCGATCTCCGTCCTTGCTGGTCTTTCCAGTTGTATCTGCTAGTGATGCCGGCTTGTCATTTTGCTTCTTCACCTTGCTGGGGGCTGCCTTGCTCTCCTTCGGCTCCGCCTTCTTCGCCTTCTCCTGCTTCACGGCCTTCCGCTTCTCATCTGCTTGGCGCTGGCGATTCTCACGCTCTATCTGGGCCATGATCTGCCGCTGCTCCTCCAGGAACCGCTCTTCTTCCTCTCGTTTCTGGAGTTCCGCCAGTGAGATGTGGTGCTGTTCCTGAACCAAGCCCCAGCTATTGAACGAAGACGCCTTGCGGACAAACCCTCCATTCTTGGCTTTCGCAGTAGCCTCTGCCTTGGCTCGAGCCTCTTCCTCCTCTTGGATTTGCTTGAGAGACTTGTGGGCTGACGCAGTTGGGGCTGTGGCGGTCGGTGGCGACGCTGCCATTGCCGCACCTCCCCATGTTGGTTTGGCCACGTCAATCGAGTCAGATCTCGACTTCTTGCGGGATCCCTTCTTGATGAATGCATCCAATGAGAACGCAGTCATCTGCGGACACTCGGACCCGTCGTACCCCAGGACTTGCTTCCGTGGGATCTGCATCGGTGACGATGTGACGGGAGTAAATGTGAGCTTCGGGCTCGGACTCGGCTGCAACGCGGGAGACTTGTGGGGGTGGGAAGCATGATTGTCCATGCTCTGCTTTCGCGCAGGTCGAGAAAATGCTTCGCCTAACGCCGGGAAAACATCACCACCAGCCTTACGGAGGGGTTCATCTGAAGCCTTCGTGGCAGACCGATTCACTGGCGCGGACGCGGAAGGTGACTTGGCAATAGCCCAAGGGTTGAGAAATCCATATCCGTCACTCGAAGTTGCAGGCTTGGCTCGCACTTCTTCAACCTTCTCCGAGAAAAATGAGTCAACCGAGACAAACTTGGCGCCTTTCACATGTCGAGCACTTGGTGGCGCTTGGGTTTTCACTGCTGGTGCGGGCTTCAGGAGCGGCGACGGAGGAGGGGCGATCACTTCCGTTTTCTCCGGTTCAGCGCCAAGTTCTGGAGTCAGAACCTTCGTCTCCTCCGCGGAGATGCTGGACTTCCTTTCCGACTTGCGATTCAATGTCTTCGTCTTGATCGACTTACCCTCGTCAATGGCGAAGGCGACACTTCTCACAAGCTTCGGTGCCGGTGCGAGCATGAGTTCGAACAGCACGTCCAAGCGATCTTTGCTGCCCATCTCGAGCATTGCGTCCCAGTTGAGGCGCATGTACTCGAGACAATAGCGCTCTAGGGATAGTTGACTGTACGTACTGGCGTATTTCCACACCGTCGCGACGTTGGAGATGTCGAGGAATCGGGCAATCTTCGCTTCCAGCACGTGTCGGAGCTTGGGCGGGGATACAGCGGCCTCTGCATGTTCACGACGCTCTTCTGGTAGACGTGGAGCAACCAACACAACGGTGTGTTGGTGCCCAGCAGCGACAGAGACAACTTTCTTCGCACCGTGAACTTGCTTGGGACTAGGCTGCCACGAATTTCCTGGGCCATGGCCGAGAACGCCTTGTGGCCCACCGCCCCAGGAAACCAGATCCCCCGACTTGGTGACGACAGCACAATGGTCTTGAGAAGCACAAATACTCACGACGGGGCCGTACTTGTCAAGCATCACTCGCTGTGGTGTTCCTGGTGGGATGAAATCCTTGACCTTGGACTGCTGGTGAGAGAGAGCATCGCCGTTGTGACCCCAGGTGTAGACGGATCCACATGCCGACAGTGCGATTGAATGGTTCGGTGCACACGAGACCGAGACAATGTCGTCGCTGCGAAGTTTCCAGCGTGGCATCCACGCGTCATTCAGCAGCAAACTGTTGGTGCGACGCTTCTCCTTGAACATGATCCGCGTTGGCACGTTGGAGCCGTAGCCAAACTGCCAGACTTGACCACAGCTCTGGCCGTTCTTGCTGCACTTCAGCACCACACACGTGTGCACATCCGACATCGCGACTTGGACGATACGCATCACATTGTGAGGCTCGTAAAGCACGGACAACGCATGGCCGGGAACAAGTCGATCGACTCTCTTCGGCGTAGGGTTGGCCTGCTCGACACCGAAGCCTTCCTTACGCCCAAGCTGGCCGCGTTTGTTGGAGCCCCACGTGTACACGAAGCCTTCATCACGACAGATCGCACCAGAGTGCATTCCCGACGCTGCAATGCTGATCATGTGCATGCCCTTGAACGCATCGATCCGCTTAGGCGTGAGCCGACTCTCGTGCGTGCTGGCCTTGACGTTGTGTCCCAGCTGCCCAAAGCTGTTCGAGCCCCACGAGAAGACCTGACCGCTTCGCGACAGTGCCAACGTGTGGTTCTCACCAGCAGCAACTTGGGCGATCGGGATCTCATCCAGCAGGGTAAGCCGCGTAGGCTCGACGTGGTCAAACTCCGTTCCCGTTCCAAGTCGCCCACCTTTGCCAAAGCCCCACACGTACACTTGCCCTCGGTCATTGAGTGCAATGGTGTGGAACTTGCTGGCACTGATCTGGACAATTGGCGACGTGATCGGTAGCTCCACGAGTCGTGGTGATGCTTGCACGTTCACGTGTGGCAAGTGGTAACCCAACTACAACACCAAGGACGTACTCGGTCAGTGAGCTGTCACTCCACCTCAGCGCGAGACTCCAGAGACCCGAAGGCGTACCTGGAAATCCACTTTGCCGAACGTGTAGACCATGCCCCCGCGCCGCTCCGTCGCCAGCGGCTTCCACTGGACGTCTTCATTCTCTTCCAGCTCTGGTTCCTCTCGTTTTTCTTCCATTTCTTCTTCATTTCCGTCAATCTCGTTCTGATTGTCACCGTGGACACGCAGCTTCGTGTGGCTCGACACGAGTTGCATAGCACTCTGGTTGGCAAAGTCCTTGGTGTCGTACAGAAACATCTTCATGAACTGCCGTCCGTGGTGCTGACGCGCATGGCGCAGCAACAACAGTGATGCTACCATACAACAATACAAATTAGCAGAATGACCACACAAACACACAATAGAAACCAACGGCGTACTTGATAAATGGGCGTTGTGAGCACTGCGGTGCAGTGCCGTCCATCCCGATTCCTAAAATATCGAAAAAACCATTCGTCAGATTCTCACCACCACAAACACCAAGCCTTCTCATCCGCAGCATGACGGAGCCCATTCATCATCAACGCTCCGCCATATCCCACCAAACGAGAGCCAACGATGACATCTCCACGTACCCAATCCTGCAGTGCGACGTCTGCGTCGTGGGCCAGCAGCACACTCGCGACGGTGTCGAAGCCGCAGCTGCAGGCCACGTGCAGCGCCGTCTCGCCCATGTCGTTGCGCTCATTCACGTCCACTTGTCCGTCTGTAATCAGCTCTTCCACGAGCGCAGGCGCGTTCGCGCGCACGCTGCTCCACAGATCCATACTCTCTCCTCGTGCTTTTCTGTGTCGTTCTCCTCCGTTCCTGACTCGATTCCACTCGTTCCGACGCGACTGCGTCCCTGTATCTTCTGCTGTCGTGATGCGGTGAGTCTCGTGGGTGCTTGGGCGCGCGTGGACTCGCATACGCGCCGCGGCGACGGCTCCTAGGCGACCTGCAGCGAGCTCATCGTGAGATTCTTGCTCGACTGATGACGTTCGGCTGTCGTCGTACCGCCGGTGTTCTCCTGTCCCTCGTGGAAAATCATCAACGAGGGATTCTGTACCTGGTGTCGTCTTCTACGAGGGACAGGCTACGGACAGAATGAAGGTCATGTGATAGGACCATCACTCCCAATAGATCTCTTCATCGAAAATGGGCCACCGAGAGATTCGAAATGGCGAACGACTCACAGTGAATGGCTGCAACATGATGTCATGAAGATAGATATACGTGTATTGGCGGAAGTTTACTCAAGATTCACACAGAGATATAATGGAGAGGGTGTTGGTCATGTGCTGGCCCGACAGTCGTCGTCGTGTGGTTACGTGGCCGTGTGACGGAAGAGCACGGCAGCGAAGAGAAGCTGCAGGCCGAAGGCGTAGGCGACAAGGATGAGCATGTTACGCGTGATGTCGACGTCGTCGAGACCGTACATGTGGAGCACTTCGTTGGCGGACGTGGTGTTGACGCTCGAGAAGTGGTCGTACATGAACGACTGGAACGAGTACGAGTGGAACGCGACGTAGTGCATCCAGCGCCAGTACACGGGTAGCGCGTTCAGCGGCACCATGAAGCCCTCGACGACCATGAACATGCCGTACATGCCGGCTCCGATGGCAATACCGGTGATGTAGTGCGGGGAAAGCGCACTGATCACGCACATGAAGGACTCGGCGGTGACGAGGGAGAGGAAGAGGTTCAGCAGGAATGTTGGGAAGGTGTTGAGACCCGTCAAGCCCACGACGAGAGCACTTGAGATGAGTGCGATGACGAATACGCCAGGCAAGAACGAGACGAAGTTGGCTGCGACGAAGCTGCTCACTCGGATGGCGTGGTTCATGCGCTCACGCACGAACGTCGCTCGCTGCTCAATGAAGAACGGAACGACGGCCACCGACATGAATACCAGGAATGCTTGCAAGTAGAAGAGCAGCGCAGCCCGGTGCAAGTCTGTGATAAGCTTGTTGCCGCGGAAGTACACTGTACCCAGAAGGAGCGAGAGGATGACGTACATCACGATGCGGATCCAGTACATGCCCGGGTTGCGAAGGGCGATGAGCATGTTGCGGCGGAGCATGACGCGGAACTGGTCGATGGGAGAGCTCAAGCCAATGTCAGCGCGGATCTCAGGAAATTGGTTCGCGTTGCGCCAGTCGTGCGTGATGAGGTTGGACAACTCACGGGCGGTCATGCTTCGCGCGAAGCGGTCGGCGAGGTCGTCGACGTCAGCGTGACCATCGAACTCACGGTTCACAAGTGACAGCATGTGCTCGGCTGGGTTGGAGTAGATGGAGCAGTGGTAGCCAATCGACGCAAAATACTCGACGGCCTTGTCCGCGCGTCCAAAGTACACCGACTTTCCTTCCGCCAGTACGAGAGTGTTCGTGAACAGCGCGTAGCAGGCCGATGGAGGCTGGTGAATAGTGAGGACGACCGTCTTGTTCCATTCCTGGCACAGGTCAAGAAGGCACTGGATCACACCGAAGGCAGCAGCGGAGTCCAGTCCTGAAGTCGGCTCATCCAGAAGCAGGATCGACGGGTTGGAGAGAAGCTCAATGGCGATGCTCAAGCGACGTTTCTGGCCACTGGAAAGGCCCTTGTGGAACATGCTCCCAACGATCGTGTGCTGGCAGTTGCGAAGACCCATGTTGTCCAGCACAGTTTCGACACGAAGATCTCGAACGGCTCGGGGCATGTAGATCGGCAGTGAGAGATCCGCTGCAATCACCAACGTTTCTCTCACCGTGAGGGAGCCAAGCAGGCTCTCATCGCGCGAGACAAAAGACGAGACTCCTCGGAAGACGTCAGCGCTGCGCTCAGCGCCGTTCAGACGGACATAGCCGTCCACCGTACCCGTCCGCACACGGTCCGCGAGGATATCCAGCAGCGTGGTCTTGCCTGAGCCAGAGGGCCCCATCACTGCCGTGATCTGGCCTGGACCACACCGCCCCGTGATCTCGTACAGTAGTCTCTTGCCTTCCTTGTCTTGACGTCGGTGCTGCTGCGTCGCGTCGTGGGCTCGCCAGACCACGCGGTCCTCATGCACCCAGTATGAGATATGCTGCCAGCTCAAGGCGCACGTGTTGGCGTACGACGGGTCGAGCATCGCAGAGGCAATGGCAGGGGCCGCCTGGGCGGGCGGGGGCATGATGACGGGGTTGATGCTGTACAGCGATGACGCCTGAGCCGGAGGCTTGCGGCCGCTGGACCTCCCACTGGCGCTACGTGGCGGTTGCTTCGTGGGAAGACCAGGGTCGATCATGGCCGGCGGAGATCCCAAGTCGTCGAAGTACTCGGACTTGAGTTCTTCCGACACCGAGAGCAGGTCTGAATCACCCACACTCATGGTCTCCTCCGTCGTATTGAACGTTGCGGTGGGGATGCGCAACGAAAGACCTCGCGAGCGAAGAGCTACGATGTATAGGCCGCGCAAGTGGACGGTGAGCCGAGAGTTGAGATGTGAAGCGGGTGGAACGTAGCAACGCGCGGCTTTCCCGGTGGCGGCCACATGTGCCTGACCTGCTCGGGGAGCTCTTGGTGTCCCTGATATGATCCGGACAGAGGCAGAATTGGATCATTTATGCGCGAAATGTCGTGTGGATCCGTGTACAAACATGACGGGGACGTTAACATCGGCAACGATGCTGGTGGCAGCACGAGGGTCCAACTGAACCTGAGACGGAGAGCGACTCTGATTGATCTTGCTCTACTGAAACCGAAGGTCTCGCGATCGTCTGATGTGATGGTGCCATCCAAATCACTTGGAGATGGCAATGGAAAACACTGGTGGCGCACTGAGGTACTGTACACGTACACATACGCCACGATGGGCTGATGGGCTGTCCATCGTACCTAGCTGGTTGCTATGTTGATGTGTTCAGTGGAGGATGTATTACCGGCACAGCACTCTCGAAGGCTTTTCATCCAGGGACCCCAATCATCATCATCCCTGCCATCGCCAAAAGAGCCTACGTAGACTTCATACCTGTACTGGTACTGGGCAACTTGGTCCGACGGAATGCTCAGTTCGATCGATTGCGATGTAGCGATAAACATCAGTACAGTACCGTACCGATTGCATCTTCGCGAAACTACAGTACCATCAATTGCATCCAAACTAGATCAAACATCTCAGGCGACAATTGATTCTCCTCTCCATCCACAGAAGAAAAGGGTCCCCAACCACAACACAGCATCACTTCAGTATCCTACACCTCCCAGGAGGGAGACTGTTCTCGTGTTGGCACGAGCAGGTCAGACACCTTTGCGACTCTACTGGTTTTGTTCTCGTGAAGTGGCGGGAGATCTTTCTCTGAGAATCACCACTTCGCGAACGAGGAACAAAAACAACATCACTGGTCGTCGATCAATCAGACCTGTCGCTCCCACGAGGCAGGTCGAAGATGCCTCCCCAGGAGCTCACTTTCCAATTCCTGGTCGACCGGCTACGCAGCTGTACGCCCCACCAACTCTCCTCGAGTCATCACTTCTCTGCCTGAAACATCGAACATCAAGCTCATGATGACGCTTGAGCTGCAGCTACCGTGGGATGTCCGCGCGCTCGTGATAAGTACCTGCGTGCTGTACCTCAAGTTCCTAATCACGACGATGGTCCAAGGCCGCAAGGGCTTTGCGGCGGGCACGCGCGCGCCCGAAGACAAGGCGCTGCCCATGGCCAAGCTCATGCCGACCGAGTCGTGCTTCAGCTTCCACGGCTCTCCGATGCCCATGGCCGAGGAGACTGCAATGGGCGGCCACGGCGCAGCGGCGGACGATGAAGCACGGTGGAAACGTATCATCCAGAACGACTTGGAGTCAATTCCGCTCGCGCTCGTGGTGTTTCTCGTGGCGACTAATTCCGGAAGCGACCACGACATCAACGCCATTCTCACGGCAGTGTACACGGTTGCACGGGTCTCCCACACCCTCGCGTATGCGAGCAAGCGCCCCGTGCTTCGCATGCTCACGTGGATACTTGGCGTCGTCTCCGTCCTCACCTCCACCGTGCTCGCCGTCATCGCCATCGTCTAGATCAATCAGTCACTCGCCTGCATCACTCACTCTGCCATTGATCTGATGTTGTTCCACTACGAAAAATCCGATTGATTTGTCGCTTTTGATTTTATGGAGATAACTCGAATGAACCTTGATAACTTCACCCGAGTTCTCTTCTTTTCTCTCAGTCTGCAACTTGCAGTGCATATGCTCACGCCACCAGAAGGTCAAAGAACACATCGCGTCTATCTAATCAAAGTTAAGAAAAATACTGCTTGATTTCCCGACTTGCTCATGCTCACTTTTCGGCACCAGCTCTGCTTATGCTTAGAATTAGGGAGATTTCTGGACTACGGATTCCGTGTTTGTGTCCGTGACCGTGGAGTCGAAATAAAAATTGGAAGGTATCATAGGGTTTGGGGAATATTCCGCGGATTATGAGCCTGTTTGTCCGTGAAGTTCCGTGAGTTCACGGATTGAATTCCGTATCCGTACCTCTACAATTGGATACAAAACCTTGGAATACTTTTGCGGACTCGTAAACGGATTCGGTCAGAAATCTCCCTATTATTTCAAGCCACCTCCGGAGGGGAGATGATTTGGACACCCTCCAGATCTCCATGGACACCCGAGCGAAACGACGAACATTCAAATCAACCAATCAGATGCAGGCTTGAACGTGAAGATAATCTTAGACGACAACATCCCACACGACGTGAGAAAGCTCTCACGTCGTGTGGGGGTTCACAGCAGCGATAAGAAGCGCACACCACAGTACCAGTCATCAATCGTGCTAAGGCGACGTAGTCCGATGAGCCAAAAAGACACTTCTCTCCCGGCTTCTACGTCGTCAGCGAGTTCGACCGTTGTCATCATGCCATGCCATCCCATTCGTGGTCTGTTTGACTCTGTTGGGGAAGCCACAGCCGCGATTGATTCGTGTGCTGCTCTTCACGGGTATGCCGTCGCTACCAAGCGCTCTCGGAAAGTTAGAGGAGAGATCGACAACGTCGTCCTGGCCTGTGATCGACACGGAACGCTTAGAAACAATTGGAAGTTGACCGAGGAGACTCGCAAGAAAGCGTACGCCCGCTCGCGAAAGTGCAATTGTCCGATGGAAGTGCTGATCCGGCGAGACAGCGAGCATGCAGGGAAGTGGAACGTCGAATACAACGGAAAAGAGACCGAGCATAATCACACA